>MU868375.1:284246-310654 GCA_036418205.1 Ostertagia ostertagi
CTCGTTGTGAGAGTTTTAGGTGACAAGAAGGAATTTTTTGATTATGGAGCACGTGTTTAGCCACCAACCTAACACCTTGATAAATAGATGGCGTTTTAGCGGCTAAGAGGAGATAAAGTTGCGAAATTCGAGTGCTGGTTGTGAATCCCAAAAAACTAGAAGTTAGCCCCTGATAAATGCGGTCCTGTCGAAAAAAGTGGCATTCTAATCTAAGTTGAAACACGCTGCCTATATTGAAACGTAATTTGAGTTGAACGATTTTAATTGGCTTAATTTTCAAAAAATTACAAAAAATTACTCGGCTTTTGCCTATTTACCCTAGTTCATTCAATTTATTTTATTTTTTCAATTTCACCTTCTGAGAACAGGCCCTCATTGCTCCATTACTCCGGTTGGAAAACGTGATAAAAAAAGATTTTTGAAGGAAACCTATCTGGCTGAACAGCGGGTTCTAGTCAGAAATTAACACTGCTCAGCTTCAAATCCGAAGTTTTTTATGGGACCCGAAAGCAAAACAGTAAGCGATGTCGAAAAGCGAAAACAACAAGTAACATGAATAATATTATGTTAAGTAATAGGGCAAATCTGAAGTGTTTGGAAATTTGGCAAGCAGCCAACCGTTTGACATCTGGTCCATCTTCCTGCACTATTCGTTCACCAGTACATTATCGACACAGCAGCGACACTCCATATAACCCATCCAAGAATCAGATGGAACAGCCCGTCGATATTTGGTGCATATTTTCGCGCTATACCTTTTCGTGACGTCCTGCTATCCCAGAATGGCATACTGTATACCGATATGCTAATCATGATGGCTCCAGCGATCGCATAGGCTAACATGCATCACTTGAAGGTGTTTGATGAAGCGCAAACGCAATCTACCAACATTTGCGGCTACGCCTCGCGTATTAATTTGTTTGAGAACCCTATCACTATCCACCGTCCTCCTCCTCCTACGTCACAAAGAGTACAAACAATATCTCCTCGTTTTGAGATTTTCGCCATGAATTCGTTCACCTTTAAGAAAATGAAACGGCTTAGTTAAACAACTGTCAAGCCTCACTATCAAATAACTTCAGTACCTCCAAAGAGCCCCATAAACAACACTTTTTTGAGCAGAAAACCTAAATGTTGTGAGTTTCAAACCTCTGCCGCTAGGTGTCCAAGGAAGTTTGAACAAACAGATGAAAAGGGCTCGGTTGAACTAGCCTTTGTAACAACATAGAGCAGGATTAATAGTACGAAGAAGTCGACTGAGACTGCTTGACCATCCTTTAGAAAATATAAAACTTGTCATAAGAGGGCGAGAATGGATTAGCAACGTCTCACAAAGGCCTGCTCTATTGATCAACGGTTTAGGCAAGCGCGGCTCAATGCCTAGGAAAACACCGGGTCAAGCATGACTGGCGGAGTAGAAAGGCGACTCGACCTAGCTGGTCACTCTTCACTCGTAGGCTGGGAGTATTGACAGTTTCAATAGGGAAAATTGAAACAGAAAACGCAAAGGAGATGAGAAAACAAAACACGAATTTTTGGCCTTTGAAATCAAATAAAAATGTAGTAGAAATAACAATACAATAAAAAATCAGAAGCAGGACTTCTTTCGGCTTAGGTGTAGTACGGGAGGGACACTGTGGCACGCATGACTCAAGCCATGCCGAATCACGGCAGCTATTATCATTTTTATATCCAATTAATCACTTTTTGAACAAGCAAAATGATTCCTCATCCCGTGGCTTTCTGAAAAATAGGATCAATATGGCTGGGACAAATTCTTGTAGCTAGACCCCCCCCCCCAACTACATTTGCACCATCTTTCTTTAAGCCGTAAATAAATGCATTTTGACTCTACAGAAGTGTGACAAATAATCTTGACAAATGTAATGAATTTTTAACATACTGCTTAGCTGAGACCATGATGGCGAAAAATGTGAGTAGCGTTGAAGTGATGAAATAATTCAATCGATCTACCGGATCGTCGAATGACTGCGGCTTAAACCAGGTCCAGATCGCATTGTCAAGAAATGGTATGCCCAACATTCTAAAACACACTTCGATTGCATAATACAAACAATAGAAAGCAGTAAAGTAAGTAGTATGTACAACTATCGGGATTACTGTATAAGAGGAATAAAGTAATGAATGAAAATAAACGAACATCAGCTATCCGACTATGCCGCGCTACAACGAAACAGCAGATGGCAGCACTGAGAACCGGAGCGGTTCCCCGTTCGTATCTGATCTACAACAATGAAAAGCATTTCCATAAGTTAAGCGGGAATTTTGAGAGCTTACTAGTAATACATATGAAATGAAGATGAAGAATTGAGAAGGAGAGAAAATACAAAAATCACTGAAAACGGGGCTGCGTAAACGAGGGTAAAGGTGGCAAAGGAAAGCTTAGGAAGGGCTTTTGAAGATCATGTTTGAAATAATCACAGAAGAACGCCCACTGGACCTGCAGATTGTTACAAGAAGGATTTCGACAAAAAATTACAGTTCACAAAATAGTACTGTAGGTAAAGAAATATCCACAGGCGAAACTGAAGAGTTCACAAGCCCTAATCCCAGAAGTGAATGAAAAATCGACATTTTAGCTGGTTCGAGGGTCAGATGGCCGTAATAGGTCGATACGTGGGACGGGATATGCCGTGGACCCTCGCGGACCCGCTTGGCTTGGGTGGCTGACCCCTGGCACAATCAATGCCATGGTATGGACGCGGGTCACTGTGCCCCGCCCACCCCATATGCCTATCGAGTATCGCCCGACCGTACCCTGGGAATCTTAGCGCGGTTGAGATGCTGATGTTGGCGCGGGGGAACAGAAGGGGGTGTGTTGAGGACGCTTTCCTCCGACGAGCTTTCGTCTTCACAATGATATGCGACGCGTCTGCAGTATTTACATTTCCTCTTTCCACATTTTAATGACAGCCGATCGCTGCAAGTCTAAACTATAACCCGAGCAACCAGATATTGATAGGCGTGCTATTGTGAACCGGTTCGGATGCACAGATTCCCAGCTGCAGCTCGCGCTCAAAAGGTTTCGCAGGAAATGCGTGCTGGTCAAGCTGATGGCGCCTTTGTTTGGCTCGGCTGTGACCCCGTCGTGCTATTATCCGTGGCAAACGGTGCTGCGCAAGGAAGAAACGAGACCCGAGAAATGAGAAGACGGTTCGTGCTCCTTAGCTGTACATTGTTTCAGCTACCGTTACCAAAATATAAATATTCAGCAATTTTGTCATTTCGATCTAAAATTGAAATGGAACTAGATCGATCATGAGTTCGACTCAAAGTACTAAATGCTGTGGCCGTGATCGAAAAGTGGGGGTAAGGGTCTAGCTTTGTGGACCCGCTTAACAAACAATACGTCGATAAAGAGGAGAATCCGGGTAAATATGGCGGCACATGCATGGATCGGGGCTAAGCATGAATCGGACCGTCTATGTCACTATTGACTCAAAACACTTGTCTCGTGAGACCTGTGCTCATTTAGGGTTCACCACTATGGCGTATACTTGACCTTTGCAACAACGTTTAAGAACCTAAGAGCTTGAAACTTCTCAGAAGTAGGTAGGTACGCACGAATAATTTCACCCCTGGATGAATACCGCTGGGGTAGTGGTGTGGTTAAGCTGCACCTTTGAGAAGCGCAGGTTCGATCCCTGCCGCCTGCCTTGCAAGATTTGCAAAAATGGGTATAGTATCAGCGTCAGGGCCAGGCTGACAACCCTAGCAACACCGATCATGAGCCGGGTGCAGCAATGCCCAACTCGGGGATGGGTCCCCAGAACTCTGCGTCTCTTCTCTGGTCGATGACGCAACTCTCATGGTCAAGAATAGGGGAAGATGCAGAGATGCAGAGTTTTGTGGGACTCACCCCTGATTTCGTATTTGCTACACCCGGCCCCATGCCTATAAGTCGCAAAAGAACATGCCGCGTAGCTTGAAATTTCCAAGTAGAAAATTTGCTTAGAAACGGCCCTTATTTTTGTGGGACCATCTAACGTTCTTAAGGCAAGAAGGACAATACACATGGAGTAGATCTTCAAAGAGCACTCACACAAGCACAATACGTCAGAAGCGGCTATGGATCGGTTGGTTATGATTCTTTCACGGTGAACCGGCGCATCATAGTGCTGTCGTTTCAGACCACCATCGACAATTGAAGCCACTCTGAGCATTCGAAAAAATTGTGTTCACAGCTGTCATCGAGACTGACACGAAGTTCGACATCGGCGCCGTCTACGAAGAAAGCCAAGACAAAAGCGAAATTTGTTCAAATTCGTCGGAAAACGCCAGCTTTAGAAATTCTGTAGCGGAAAAATTGTACAGAATAGCTTTTTGATCCGCCTGGGCTCAGAAAGCCTTAGGCTGACGCAGAAGAAGCAGCAACGTCAAGGAAAAATTCGCCGAAGCCTTCATCGCCGCTTTGCGAAAGAAACGATGTTCAAGAGTCCGTAGTAATTCAGTGACAAACACTGAAGTGCATTGGTCGTAGCTCGCTGTTATTTTTCAGATAGCTCAGATTTTTTTTTGCCACACTGGGTCCAGAAACGTGAAATCAGGCTGGTATTGTTAGCGGGACTATGAAATGATGCGAAGGTGAAGATGGATCTTTTGAAACGGGCTTTCTTTGTGTGCTCGACACTCAAGTAACCGAGCTGGATCAAAGGAACAAATACAACATACACACTTGTGTTGACATTCAACATTTATTGATCCAAAATGTACACATCGTTTTGAGCGAAGTGCTTACTTGATACAAAAATTACATATAAATAGAAATGATTAAAATACCGACTGTTTTTAAGCTCTTCTTGGAGTGCGCCACGCCTTTGCTCTACTCTTAAAATCATAGTGGCATTTGAAAGCACGACTTCCGCTTCACAAATAGATTTGAGAAATAGCGAAATCAAAATAAGAAACAATTAGTTCTAATGCCATTAGCCGGGAGTCTGGATTTTTTCAAACTTTTTGAGGGTGCGTCCAAACTCTATCATATTTGATTGCTTTCGTATACCAATACCGAAATGCTGATCTATGGGATCAGCTGCAATGTAATCTCCACCTGTGAGGAAGCCCTTCTTCTGAAAACGACACAGGAGGAACTGCTGTGGGATCGCTCAGTTGGAAGGAACTCGTTAAGGACGAATAAACGATGTCTGCCTTAAAGTTTCGCAAGAATTCTAAAGGAGTAGGATTTGTGGCGCATTCCAAATCGGGCTTGATCCTATCAAATACGCTACGTTTCACTCGCATTCTTTCGAACAATTAGGGGGACTACTCATAGGAATGTATAGGGAGTGGGAGGGCGTGAGCAAAAAAGCCGTTCAATTACTTTCATGGCGACATGTCATCAAAGTTCCGTTGGGCGAGATGGGGTTTCTACGGCGAAATATTCTGCGTATGTTCCACAAGCAGAGCAGGCACCTTCAGTGCCCCAGATAGCGTTTGGATAATGTCGTAGCAGTCCACGATCCGTTGACAGCCTTGTTGGGCACGTACCGTGCACCATGTTCCCGAAGCGGCAACTTCTGATGTTGTACGAGTAGGAGGTTATTATGGATTTTTGATAGAGACTGGAATGTTCCCTTCAAGTTCCAGCAGATTTGATGGTATCAAAGTGCATTCCAAGAAATTCCAAAGAAATTCCATTCTAGATTTGGAGGGGAGTGACGCTTTTTTGTCCTCCCTTCTGTACAGCGGAATCGCAAAAATGGGATCACTTTGCATAAGGGTCGACCCTATGTACGCGAAAAGTACCAACAGGAGAGGGGTTCGTCATTTTGTTGAGGTTGTAGGTGGGGGGTTGGGGCGTACTATCGCCTCCGATCTATGAATTCGGCATGTGAAACTGCGATGTGATCTCGCGTGGGGAGAACATGATAATTGGGTGGGGAGTATTAGGGCGTGCAGCCATCCCCTGGTGAGCACGGGAAAACCTTTTCTGTTCTCCACTGATGCTGTAGTTGACTCCTCGGCCCGCTCGATGGGCAAGTCGAGCGAAAAAACTGGGCCGGCAGAGTTAGATATCGTCGATTGTGGTCTCAGAACATCTAACATATACCCCCACCATATAGAAACAGCACCATGATGGGGCCGGCAGGGCCCTTGTGCAATAACCGCCCCTAGTCGATGGAAATCTCGACAGTAGCAGGCACGTATTTTGCTCCGATGAGAGTTGGGAGGGGGTCGTAATCAAAAGGTTCATCAACGGACACAACGGTGCTGCTGCCACTTATTTGCTAGCATCATTAGTTTTACCAGAGTTGTAGTTAGCCTAATGCAAATAATATCTCACAACTGTCTGGAATTAAATTTAAATGGAAAGTGGTTGTTGGTTTGGTTCGTGGTGATCAGTATGGCATAGGAAGGCAACGCGTCCTGCAAAAGAATCGTAGGGAAAGGGCAGCGAGTATCTACTCTAGAATGATGTACATGCTTCGAGAACTTAGTGGAGGAACAGCATCTTGGTAGAAAGTTCAAAACAGGCAGATTCGCAGCCTTCTTGGCTTTCATCAGATCTGAAACCAGGGTCAAGCGTGCGTTGAGGAATCCTCGACACGTCGCAGGGGGGGGGGGTCGTATTGGCCCGCTGGGTGGAAGAGATCGAGCCATTTTGATGCAGTGGGATCATCACCGTCGGAAGACAAATATCAAGGATGAGTCGATGCCAGGCCAGAGGATTTCCAATGAAAATGATATTTCACCCACACAAAATTTTCGTGATTCTGAGGCGTCCGGTAATTCTTAGTTACTTCAGTGTTTTATCACCACACAAGTTAAAGAATCTGAATTTCGCACGCTTTCCAAGAGATATTTCATCTTTCAAGTAAGACCCCGAATCTGAAGGGATGTGAGGTACACGGCGCATCCGAGAAAGGGTCTAGTTGTTGCGCGCGCTTCAACTACGGCTCCTTGGACAAACAACCTCAATTCAGGAACAATCGAGAGAATTCTGAAAGTGTCCGTGCGCATTTACAGGGAGGTGTACACCATTCAACACTGCGTTAACGGACTCTTCAGGGTTAAATTTATAAACATGTAACCTTTAAAGTTAAGAAACGCTAATCAATCACTTTTCTTAGAAAGAGAAAAGCAATGATTCCAAATCTGCTCTTACTTTAGTACATACGCCCTTAAAAGGATATACAGCCGTTGAAATAGTGCCAATGTAGCGAAAAAGTACCTTTCGGCGGTACTCGTGCAAAATCCTCAACGTAGCCGTTTTTTTAATACTGGACGTTTGGAGCAGTTCTAGTAGCATTTGATAGAGCAAATCTTCTAGTTTATGATGGCGTATTTACTTTTCGGATTGGATGAGTTTGAACGGAGTTATGGCTTTAGGAAGTAAAAAAACTCGCACTCATCACAAATTTTCCTCGTTAATTTTGCAGAAATCCTCAACGTGGCCATTTTTTGAATACTGGACGTATAAAGCTGCTTTAGCAACGGTTTGGTAGAGAAAATCTTCTAGTTTTGTATGACGTATCAACTTTTTGAATTTGACGGAAATGAAGCAAGTTATTGCTCCGGAAAGTGTAAAAACTCGTGCTCGTCTCGAATTTTCCTCGTTATTTGATCTAAATTTGTTATTTCTTATAACTTCCTGTAATTTCAGTACTGATTAGAAGAAGCTCTTCACAAAACTCCCAAATCTGCTTTCAGATTGAAAATTCGTCATATTTGAAGAAAGTTATAATCATTTGAATATTTGTTCAAATTTCAATAGTAAATAAGCTGCTCCACGGTCAACGCCAAAGTCCAGTCAACACACAGCTGGCGAAGGCGGTTAAAAAGCTTCTTTCAACTGAAGGGCTACGTGCAAATTGAGAACCACAATCTGTGTAGTACTAGAATTTGGTAAGTCTTGTGGAGGAGGAATAATAAATGAAGAACAGATGTTGTCATGGTATGCCATTTTTTAGTGGCTAGTTTGTCGTTTTCTGGTCTGTTTCTCGTTTGCTCGTTTGGTAGGACTCATCAATAATGATTATTCTTTGACTTTTTCACTTTTGTACTTCTTAAACGAATTTTTTTGTGGGCGGTGGGGTAGCAGGGCTTTTTTATGAGCAGTTTTGGGGGAGAATTAAACAAGCTTTTCAACCTTTTCATAGTTCGGCTTTTGAAGAGGGTTGTTTCATGGACTTCGGCCTCCGGCGGAGGGTGGTGGGGGGGGGGTCGTATTTCCAAATTTTCCTCAACGCCTCGCTTGACCCTGTCTGCAACCGCAAGCGTGTCATTCATCAGAACGGGTTGGAAAGGGAGCGATTTGAATAAAGGAATGATCAGACATCATGACCACAAGAGTTATCCTAATTAATTACTGGAAATATCTTCTGGAGTGCTTAAGCAAGTCGTCACTAGGACAAAACACCTTCCCAATGACTCCGAGTGGGGTCACTGCATGGCGCATACAAGAACGGAATGGATCTGCGCCAAGTGCATCATTTTCAATTTACTCCATCGAACTGACGTGTACAGAAGTATTTTGAAGGTGTTCAAAGAAGTTCCCTACTACGGCGAGGGAGTAATAGAGTTTTCGAGTGGCTTCGAAAATTTCCTTGACATTTCCTCGACGCAGATTTCTCGCGAACTAGAAAGCGTTCGAAACAACTGGAGCACCTATCAGAAAGCGTAAATCTTCTACTTTACAACGCTTTCCTCCGATTTTCAAAGCATTGCCAATGAAGACAGCTACTGTCTTCCAAAGAGTGGGAACTCGCATGTAAATTTCAATTTCCTCGACAATTCCTCGACGTCTCCCACTCTCGAGAATAGGCGTGCTTAGAAAAACGCTCAGCACAATTTAGAAACTAGAAGTCTTGTGCATTCAAAAGCTGCCTTCACTTTCTGAAATGGTTATCAATGAAGAAAGTTATAGTCCTTTAAATAGGGGGTACATTTGACGATTTTTCCAACTAGCGCGCTCTAGGCACAGCGCGCGACGCGATCGCGGGTAGTTAGCGCCGCTATACTGGAGCGCGAGACTGTTCAACTGTGTAGGGGCAGTACCTCCTTCAATGTTCTACTTTCCGGCCAATGTGGCAAAGGTTAAATGTCTTTAAAGGAAAGGGCAGCGGCGCTGCGTCCCTCTCGCACATCTGAAACTAGCATTTTTTGATATGAAACCGGATGTGCAGAGGACAAAAAGGGGTCGTATCAGAGTCCATGTTTTGGAGGGGGGTCGTAAAGAGGCGGTTATTTCCTCGACACGATTTTCACCCTGGTGGCGATTGTGGTGAAAGGGGGGGGGTCGTGAAGAATTTCCGAAAAGTACCAACGGTAGGTCGACCATGTTTGCATATAATGCGCATCAGAAAAGTTTGTGTCCCATAAGGTGACGTCGATAATGGAAATCACACGACTAAGAATTCACGCATCCCTCGATAAGCAGGAGCAGAAGTACATCGTCTTCATCGTCCTCAAAATATGAAAACATTTTCCATCACCCATGAGCTTAGCCAGACCTACCGTAATTGGTTCGGCCCAAACCAGGTGCATAACCCCGCCCAACGGTTTTCTGATTGACAAATTTTTAGGAACTATACATTTTTGTACAGGGTTTCTACCACCCTGCAATTCTGATAATGCCGTCATGGTCCATAATCCAAGGGTCAACCAGCTGGCCGGGCTGCCAGTGTGGGCCAGAGTTTGATGCAGGTAAAGATTTTGTAATTGTGGAGCCTATCTAAGTAAGCATTATTTATTCTAAATCTGATAGCCAGATGATGACATCTTGCCGGACGTGCTGGCAGTGGTCATGTGATGGCAACCTCGTGTTCCAGTAGAATGGGTATTTGCGCATGGTGCTCTCAAATCACTGATTATTTAGAACCGAGTAGCATGGAAAATATAGGTAGATGTTCAAGCTCCTCGATTATAGGTGAACTCTTGGGTGTACCATCTAATCGCAATACTCTTTGTTGCTGGTCCGACCGGAGCGGCTGCACATAATGGTAAGGAAATGAGGAAACGTCGCGATATGCCCGGTGGTAAGTCCTTCTGATGTCACCCGTCCGAAAGCCTATCATAAGATTCTTCTGTTGCTTGGAATCTATAATTCAGTATTCATTTGTGAACATATGCTTTGGGTTCAACAAAAGGTGAATAACTGTCTAAAAAGTAGTGGAAAGATGTCCTTTTCCTACCACACCTCGCCTGCCCCTTCTCAGTCTATGTTTGTATGTATCGGTTTGTAGTAGCACTGGGAACAATTAGCAAGAATGTTAAAGGCATATTACTTCTTCATAATTCAATTTGACAGGCATAAAGCATGAATCATAAGGAGATAACTGCTACCTCGAGAAAATGTCGAACTACTAGGAACTTTTTGTTATTGCAGCTGGTGAGGTAGTTCACATGTAGTCTATCACGTCATCGAATGAGTGGAAAACCGAGATCGAGTGGGATTTAAACCGAGTACCAGAGGTGAAACAGTATAACAGTATAAATAAACTTGCTTGTCAAAGTTCGAGGGCCAGCATGATATCCTTCCATTCATTGCTGAGACACGCTACTGAAAGGCTACCGTGGAAAAGTGCGAATTGTGACGGTGGTCGCAGCGAGCGTTGGCGCTGGAGCACGCTATGCTACTCTCAGGCAACGCGAGAGAAAGAAAGAGGAAGAGGTGAACCATTGCTCTCTAGTATAATTTCTTTATGAAGACCGTTCGTGAAATTTGAAACGAATTCAGAGTGTACCGACTTCAGAATTTTCAACATCTATCAATGTCACTAGGCATGTTAGAAGTTTCTTTGTCATGAAAATGGAATTTTAGAAAACGTGCACTCTGCAGGGGGTATAAGGATAAAGGATAAAGCATTTGCCGTTGATCAATCCCTTTTTGGGATGCGGCACGCATTCTACTTCCATTTGTACATTCGTAGTGGCGTTTGAATGCGATGTGGCCTATACAATGACTTGCGGGGGCCAGCCGATGTACAAGTCAGTGTTTTTATCCTCCCAGACAAGTCTGGTACCAATTAACCGACCCCGGAGGGATGGAAGGCTTGGTTGGCCCGGGCGACTCACGACCCAGGATTTGATCCCCGGACCGCTCGCGTGGTAAGCGTGCCACTTGCCACTACACCACTTCCGCCCTCCGAAGGGTTAAATACCCTTAAATGTGCCCGTCCATTAGCTCTTGTGCAAATCGTCCATTAGCTCACATTGTAAGGCCCCAGCGCCTTTGCAGAGCGGTTTGAGCCGCGACAACGGCACATCTGCAATAGTGGTGGGCTACTCTATCCTACTCATAATCATAGTCTGAACACCTGCTAACCTAAAAAGCTTGCTGACATCGTCACGAATTTATGAAGAAAAATGTGGCCGGAGTAACTGTACGTACTGCGTCGATAATAAAATTTGTCAGCTACGTGGTACAGTGTATTTGGTCACATGCGAAGGATGCGGTCAGAAATACGTTGGTGAAACGAAACGCCCGCTACATAAACGGATGGAGGAACATACACGAGCGCTGCGGAATCCATCCCAAAGATTGCGTTCTCGTGGCATCATGTACTTTACCATCGACGAGAAGCACCCCACGCTTAATCCATTCGTGACAATGGCAGTCACCGGTGGCTGCCAAAGATCTCACTTGGGACAATGGCATCCACCGGTGGCTGCCGTGGGAATTTTCTTTCCTGAAAAGAATCTTCATACCCTCATTCATCTACGCCAGCCCTGGGCAGGGAAATCTCCATCCACTCAAATTTTATTGAAGAAAAATCTCCTGACTCCTGCTATTGCGCAATCCGGGCGGTCGCGAATGGGTTAAAGTTGCTGTATTACATCGCACGAGGGATGCCCCATTAGAGAGGAAGCTGCTTGAAGCACTTGCTATAAAACGCTTATCCCCCGAAATGAACAACAGGGATGAGCTCATGGAGGCACTGAGATTAATATCTTAGCGGTGGCGATAAGATTCCTTACAATAGTCACGCACATCGCATTTTTAGTAACTTTTAATTGCGTGGGAGTGGTGTCGGGGTAAGCCGTCCTTCCGTTGCATTGTGTCCTTAACAGTTGTCACTTCTGTATATATTGTATTGCAGAATTTAGCGGTTATTGTCACCAGACTGGTTAGTACTTTCGTGAGCTTATGCTTTTAAGTAATTCAGTGCGATGTATTTGTGTACTTGATAATGTAATTTTAAGGCCTGAAGAAGCTGTTATACAGCGAAAGCTTGCCAATAAAGTGTATGAATGAGCCTTCTGTTGATTTCTTGAAGAAGATTCTACTCATAATGTCAATTGTTCCTTCAGAATTGAAAAAGTCCTTGTTTCAAATATTCATTCGGCTTTTATACAAGCGAATACATCGAATGATAGCGAACCTAGTTTGCACAGGCGCGTTTCACATCGACGAGGAGTACTTCAGAAATGTCACATTTTGAGGATGTTCAAAAAATAAATAAATATTTACAATCGGTGAACACTTATGCTGAATATGGCGTTGTGTAACTCCATTCTATGTCATCTCATGAGGACAACCTTCATAAAAAATACCTCTACTAACATTGACGAAATGCAGCAGTTGTAGGCGAAAATGGCCGCCCAAGTACAATGACACAAAACGTTTAGGAAAAAGTAGTAGAAAACTATTGTACATATAAAAAATGTGCGGAAACGAGAAAAACGTGCATATGAACGATTTCATGCAGTTGTTGGTGCTATAACAGATAATTTCTAAGTGGGAACGAAAAAATGTGCAAGTGTGTTGACGGGGGGATGTCGGTGTGCAACATGGACAGACTGAACATGCATTCTCGGCTCAGGGTTCACTAGCAGATCACCCTGTGCTTGAATTCCATCCGGAAGTCTTAGACGCTGAAATAATACACAAAGTATAACGCTTTACATGTCTGTCGTCATTGCTAGAACCACTCTCGCAACCTACGTGTGATGATAGAGTTCAGTTCATTTATGTTCAAGAGGAACGAAAGAGATGTTCAGAATAAGAAATTGGATAAAATTGTCACGTGCGAATTCACATTGTGCCACTTTAAGTCACTACGCGCGTGGTTCTGCAACACAAAAGTATCCGCGCGCGACAAAATTCGCCGCAAATACTTCGAGCCGTATAAGTATGTCTGTCTAAGAAGGCAGTTGATGCTCGGTGTCAAAAACACCGTCGAATGTACACATAGGCCCCTCGAGACGTCAAAAATTAAGTGATTGCTTCCAGAGCATTCCATCGCATTCGAACCCTCGGGAAACTCGCACACACATATGTACCCTCGCCTTCAAATAACCAGAAATTGTGCAATTGCAGAAATTGACGTGGCATTAACGTGGCATCGATTCAAGAACATCTTTGAGCACACGTGATGTCACCTTTTCATCGAGAATTTAGCCCAGAAACCCACGTGGCACACGTGGCTAAATTCTCGATGAAAAGGTGACATCACGTGTGCTCAAAGATGTTCTTGAATCGATGCCACGTTAATGCCACGTCAATTTCTGCAATTGCACAATTTCTGGTTATTTGAAGGCGAGGGTAGCTGGCTCTACTGGGAGACGCGAAATGAACGGCTCGGAACACTTGTCGTGAATTTTGCAGAGAAAAGAATTCTGGCAGGAACTTTGAGCCCATACTCATGCTGGCGATAACGGCACAGCGTCATCCGACAGCAAGGAGAGAAGCGTAGGCTCTCAAGGTAGTGCGCTATTATGCGAAACCACGACGCGCAGTGACCTCGCACTAGGTGATTTCCAGTGGTGAGAGGAAATATTCAAAATCCGATATTTAGAAAGGTGTTAGTCCTATAGGTGAGTTGCAGTAGAGTTTCACAGAAGACAAATCAGTTGAATTTTTCGCATTCAGATGAGCTTCCTTAAAAAATTTTCACAAAGCTAATACCTATACCAGTTAAAATTGACCACAATATATAACATTAGAGTAGTATAGACGCTTGAGAGATGCTAAGAGAAGGATAAGTAATAAAAAGGCTGGAGACTTCACACAGGCATTGACAAAGTAGCAATCAGAAATGGGGTCGAACCTATCTAGTACGTGAAGAGTAGACTACTAATGAGTATAGGAAACTTTAAAAAATTCAAATTCATATCCCTGGATGATTTTTGAACAGACGATGAGCGAGAAGTTTTCGAGAAGTATGTGCTCTAGAATGAGTCTTCCCTGATTATAGGAAAAAATTCCTCTTCTACGAAAGATAAGAACGATTTCTCTGCGCGCGCGTTAGATTGGTTCCACCGTAATCCATGGTAGAAAAGGCTTGCTTCCTTGCTCCAATTTACCTGAACGAAGCAGTGCCAACATGGTGGTGGAACCAGGCTAACGTGCTGTGAAGCCGTTCTTGTCTACAAATGATGCATGCAGATGAACAACATATGAAATTTTTTTCTGCGTGGCATAGCTTGACGTAAAAGTGAATTTTTGCCCTGGTAAGCATAAGTACCAGTACAGATACATTACATAGATGCGGAGCGGCTGCCATGCGGCACTGAACGACCGCGTGGAGCCATTAAAAGGAACAGCACTGGTGAAGTGCTAGAAGCGATGATCGAGGCCGGCATCTTCGACGATTTTCTTGGCGAGTATGTTAAATGGCATCAGTAATCGTGATTAGTGATTCAACGTGTTAGTATCGGCTTCAGCACGGACCGGAGAAGGCGTGGTGATTCGCTGAGTGGCAATAGTTCGAACGGGATACCGTCGTTGATTATGAACGGCAGCTCCAGTTCCAGTGATCTGATATGGAGCTGAGGGATTCTTCGAAGGCGGCGTTTTCTTTGCCATTCTTGGTAAACGCACCTCTACTAGCTGAAATGAAAAAATAGTTGAAGAGGTTTGAAGAAGCAGTTAGTGACCGTGCAGTCATTCCTTACCTGGTGATGACCAGTGGAGCCAGTGTTCCTTGTTTTTCCATTGTGCTGTTGATTGGGCGCGTTTCCGGTGTTTGTGCGAGCGACTCGCGATGGAGCCTTAATTAGAAACTGTTCTATATGAACCTTCGAGGCGATTGCGCCCCAATTCTCCGCCTATCTTATTCTCGGGTTTCAAAGGGATCTATAAAAGTGCTTGCTGAAACGCCTAAAGGTGGGTTGTCGTACTGAGTAATAAAAAGAAGAAAAAATGCCACTTGCAAAAGGTGGCTCAGCCCATAAAGGAACGTAACATAGCAGTTTTACGGTTGAGGCTATCCCACTTCCTTTGCATGGCCTAACCCGTGGTAGCCGGACTTCGTGGATTGAGCTCCCTGTAGATGACGAGCCAAAAATGCGGGGCACCAGATGCTCATGAGAGGCAGCAGAGCTGAGGGAGTGAGAAGGCTGTCTCAAAAACCAGATAAAGTGTTGGGGGAAATCCCTAAAAAGTGTAGGGGATGAACGAAAAAGGACTTTCCCTGATGGTTGGTTCAGTTAAGAATTACAGATAACGCTGCAGCTGTTGAAACTCTGTGAGAGGATCTGAGCAAGACCAAACGTAGAAATTGTTACCACAGTCTGCTTACCTGGATTCCATTAGAAGGTCTGCTTTGTTGAGTCTTTGCAGACAGCGCCAAGTATGTGGCCTGGTTTACTCTGGCGGTTTCCTGTGAAACATACAAGTACACTGCGTTTCATAAATATAGGTCCACCCTAAATTTTGCTATTCCAGAATTGCTGTGCATTTTCGGAAAACCCTGCTATAACCATTAGATTCCTCATGATAAAAAACCCTGGTACTAATTTTCTGAAGAAATTCTGATTCAGAGTTATTCAGATATCCTCTTTATATGAGTACACATCACTTGTCGAGAAATTGTCTTAACGAAGAGAACACCGCAAATTCTCGGTATGATGTTACTTGATGTTGGCTTAGCAAGTGTATATGCCTACTTTCCTGATTCTCTTCACGGATGATGAGAAATGGGAACTTTTCATGAGTGGCCCTACAATCATAAAACTGTGAAAATTCGATCCGGAAAAGTTATCTAGGTTACTTAAGGGGGGAATTTCTTCAGAAAAACATAATCTTTCGTTATGAGAAATTTATTGGTGATAGCTGCATTTTCCGAAAATGCTCAGCGAGTTTGAATAGCAAAAATTTAGGGTGGACCTATATTTATGAAACGCAGTGTATTGTCTGGGAGCCGTATTTACGGTATGAATGTTGGTAAATGTTAACAAGATTACTTACCAGCCGGCTGATTTGTGTACACAACATGACTGTCGCGTGTATACGTTTGACCATTAATTTGCTTGAATTGCCTAAAGCTTTTGATAATTATAACAGTAGTGTTCTATCCAACTTCTTTCTTGTAGCTTTTCCCAGATGTATTGTGGGAATAAGCTGCGCTAACTAAGCGCCGATCCACAATGGTTATGCTGGTGAGACAAATACCAGGGGCCAACCAGGTACGTAGCGTTGGACCCATTTGGCCGCTTAGGATCCATGAACGGCTCACCTACTCTATCAAACTAGGTCTTCACACAAGAATGCGTTACGAATACTAGAAGCTATATGAAAAAAAAACACTCAAAATGGAGTTGGGCTAGGAAGAGCTCCTGAACAGTTCCGTGCCATGCGATCATAAAGACAAAAGTTCCGATGAAATTGATATCCGTGAAAGAGAAAGCTAGTTAGTAGAAAGAGAGGAGAGAGTCTGATCAGGTGACAAGTGGCACTTTCGTGGCAGAAGGTCAAGGGCAGGACAGGGTGAATATCGCTTGAGGATTCCTCAACGGCACGTCGAGGATTCTCTGCCCGATCAGACACGATCTCTCGCGCGGACATTCACACTCGCCATGGGCGTGCCGTCTGTGCTCTCCGCGCGGATGTTCACTCTCGGCACTACTCTCGCATGGTAGAGAGCTATGGTCGAGGAAATCCTCGACCGTTATTCACCCTGGGGCAGGATAGATAGAATTTTTAACTTTTCCCAATCGAACTCCATGTTGTCGGTAATCTCGTCCACCCATGTGCAACAAGACGGTCTCGTTACTTCTGGTCGCACACTTTTTAGTTTTTTTTTCTCATCAACACACCAATTGACACAACTGATGACGGTGTCACAACTTATCGCGAGAGCTGTCTTTACAGAATAAAATAGGAAAATTGGCTGTGAACAGTGAAATATTAGCAGTCAAATATTAACCAAACTAGCAACTTTTTGATGTCATGGATTAAAGATGGTTATATGGAGCGGTTTTTGAAATTTTCTGGCGATGAGTCAAGTATTTCCTGTGAAACCTCTATAAAATACCTGTATGGCTGCTGTGGGGGCCCTGAAGACACTTGCTGCGTTGAATACTGAGGATGGCTATTGTAATGTGAGTACTGGTGCGCTGGAGGTGCTTGCTGAGGAACAGTTTGCTGTTGTTGTTGTTGTTGTTGTTGAGGTGGATACTGTTGTAAATGTTGAGGCGGTTGAAGGTAGTATTGTTGTGGCTGCTGCTGTTGCAGTTGATGTGGGAAAGCTGCCTGTTGTAGCTGCTGCTGCTGTTGCTGCTGCTGAAAGTTCGGTACCAGTAGAAATAATGGTTTCTACGTTTAACACAGTATTTCAGAATTTTGGCTATCCTTGCGACTCTGAACCCTTAAGAGGAGAAACGCAAGCGCTCACCCTGCAAACCCCGCCCCTCGATATGATTTTTCATCATACCGAGGGGCGGGGTTTGCAGGGTGAGCGCGCTCTATGAGGTGAAATGGGGTATTAGGATTGCTGTGAATTGAGACGTCATTTTTTTGGATAAAAACATTATGAAATAGCGCAGGTAAAAAATGGGTAGGACGGATCAATTAAGTTCACTTGTTTCTAGCTCACCTGTTGTTGCTGCTGCTGTTGTAGCTGATAGTGTTGATAAGGTTGGAAAGGATGAAGAGGAGGATGAATAAAAGGATGAGGCTGATAGGCTGGCGATGGCGGTTGTACAGCGTTGTACTGTGTTGGATAGTGAGGATGAGGCCAATGTTGGTGATGTAAGAGCTGGAAAATGTGTGTGTTAATCTTACAACTTAAACGATCATACTCTTCACCAAGTGAGATATTTGAATTTCTTCACCATTTTTTTTCTGGGACTTCTCTACGAGAGAGATAAAGTACTTCGAGATGTACTTCAAAGTCGACTGAGACAAAAATGTTACTGACCAGTAAGAGCAGGAACTTATGGCCTTAGGGGAGACGTTCAGAACAGCGCCTTTAAAAAGCGCTGGCAGGTGACACTTGAACAATGCTCAGTAGAGGGAGAAACGCCGAGAAGAACGAAGGTTGTTCATCTCTTGCAGAATCCATTTCTTTCCCTAAGGCATAATCTCAAGTTCTGTAGGTAGCTCATCCACTCCAATTTCCCCCTTCACGGCATGAGCGCCGATTTATAAAAAAGTAAGCTCAAGGTGCAGCCACACTTTTCTGATGTAATAGTAAGGGCTTTTACTTGAGAACCACTCCCTAAACTAACGCTAAAGCTGCTTGCTTTTCACACCAGACAATGCATGTGCGAAACAAAACGAAGTCTAGTTAAACAGTCCCGGCGAAAACCAATCTTGGAAGTCCGTTTCAGCTCTGGTGTCGCGTACCGCAAAGACCGCTCCAACGGAACCCTGGGCGCGCCGGCGCCTGCGAAGTACTGCAGACATGACCGATCTATCCGTGATCGTGCGGAAACGCACGGGCCGTTCGCAACGGCACCATCACGGCCTGTCCCGGTGTTCCCCGTCTGTCATCAAGGTTCTGCCCCTACGTCGTCGGTTCTGCAGACTCGCAGGGCGTTAGCCCTTAGAACTCTATTCTGATGTTATTCCTAGTTCAACATCTTGTGGTCGATCGGCGGGTCGAGGGAAGCGACCCGACGTGAGTTAGCTTTAGGGATTACTAACCTTTATTTGTATTAACCTCTAGCTCGTAAAAGTATAAGAGTAGTTAAGTTACATAAAAACTTAGTACAACCTTTGTTCGTGTCATGTAGCAATGAGGGGTAAAACCCACACGCTATCTACGTAGTATTTAAGTGTATTAAAGTCGGTTATGTGGTTGCCAAGGTCAGTTAGCTGGCCGTTAGGGTAGTTAGTTCATCTTGGGGTTAGTAGTCTCCGCGGGGCTGCTAATGGTTGACTATCTGTGCTATTGTCCCTCGTAATTCATCTGGGTTTCCTCACAAGTGGCGTGCAAGCCTCTCACGCTGAACCTCTTCAGTTGGGAGCATTTGATCTCCGTTTCGGTCTATCTCGTTGAGCTTCTACTTGAGTCTGACAGGCGCTACGAGGGCAGGGTCAACAATAGCCTGATACAAGCCCTCCAACAAGGACGCTACCCGGTCCCATTTTTCGACCATGTGGACGGCTGATCCTGCTCACAGGATGGCGCTCACCCTTCCAGAAATTCTACAGAACGTGATTAAGTCGATGTAAAAAAGATTTTCGGATGATCATATCTGCAGACTTATGCCATTGTTGTAGGGTGGGATAAAAGCATTAAAGAATAAATAAAGTGATTCCCAATAAAAGATTTGGATGTGATCCACAAATATCACAGGACACATCGACTCCTGACTTTCTGGCTATTCGACTAATTTGTCGCGTAAAACCCACAAAATTTGGTGGCGTTGTGAACGGCGTCTGTGCTGCTAGTACGCCCGGAGTCGTAGAAGCCACTGGGAGCTGATGAGGAGCTTTATCCGTCGGTACTGAAGCAATCTCTCGCTGTAGCCGATTTGAGGCGATAGGATCCGGCGTTGGTTGCGTAATGTGGGGGAACAGGTGATCTAGGCCTTGTAGAGTGGCGGTGGCAGGTGGTTGAAAAGTCTGGAAATATTGCTAAAACCCGTTAGAGTAGCTCTATAAAGTTCGATGACAAGAAATTACTTGAAATATTTACCGTTGGTGGTACACCAGTGGAAGGAGATGAGAGATCAGGTAGTTGTCCAAGCTGATTGAAATGATTGTTGATCCCCTGAAAACTTACAGTAACGTCGAGTTACATACGTGAGAAAAGAACTCGAACTCGGTTATTCAGGTAGGGAGCACCTGTTCAGGAGCTCCGATGTTTCTTTGAAGTTCACGTGACGCCTTCACGATACGCTCACGATTTTGATGCTTCTTCAGCGGGATGTTTTGAACGGCTGAAGTGAAGTCGATCTTTGGCGGCGATGGAACGTTCTCGTTGTCTTCAATCTAAACGTAATCTACTCAGAAGAGCAGTAAGCATAGCCTCGATCTGCGCTCAACCCAGATCTACCTGAGAAATGATCTCTGCTATGTCCGAGTCCTTAAGCTTACTCTTTCTCAGAACCTCGATAAGCTTTGGGAGATTTGGCACGCTGTTTCGCAAGCGTAAGTTGTTTGCTCGATCTGGGGCGAGCTAAACAAAATCAGTTATACCTACAAATGGACCCAAAGAAAAAATGTAACAAATAAAATTGAACGAACCAGACTTTCATCGCCGTCATTCTTAATTTTATTGGTGACCTGTATCCGTGAATTTCCATCGGTTTTCACCTAAACCAAGCTTGTCTTTCTCTGCTTTTCCGCTAGAATAATTCTGGTTATTTCCCCCAAAATGCACAACGAATTGGACGCCCGAAAACACAAAGGCATTCGAGCTCCTAGTAGGTCTACAAATTTGAACAAAGAATTTATGCGCGAGTTCAGTACCCGTGCCAGAAATAAATATTTCCACACGACTTATGCAAAACGTTATGTATTTGTGAATGAACGAATATTCTAGCTCGCGACCGAAGGAAATTGGTCCATATTCGCATCTAACATACTCAACCGTAGCTCTGCCTCTTGTAAGGTACAGGTTGAATTCCCAATAGGAAACTAGTAACTGCTAGACGTGTCCATGAGCGTGCTCTGTCCAGCCAACTCTTTCAGCCTTTTCCGGTTGGCGCCGTTGTGTTTGGAGGGGCCCTCTTTCCCTCTCACCCTCCTTTGACAACTCTTCTTTTTCGAATTCTTCCTCGTGTTCAATTCCTTTCTAAGAAAATACTGAATGAAACGCGGCTAGGACGGATAGCGAGCTCTGTCGGAAGCTACCGATAAAATAGTAACTAACAAAACCAGTAGTTCTCGGCCAAAACAGCGAAAGGGCGCAATGGGTGGGAATGGTTCAGTGATAGCACACTCCTCCTTACTAAGCGCTTCATCTGGGTAAGGATAACCTTAGCCAGACACTAGAGAGACCAGACTGTGTAGAAATGTAACAGACTCGTGAGAATGTAGACATGTTCGAACGAAATCGGGGGACGTGTGTATCCCGGGAAGAATTTGGCAACACAAACTGCCTCTTCATTATTTAAACGCTTATTTTTGAAGGCGTGGCGCAGTGTAATATCCCGTCAACTGCACTTCGATCCAAACAACTGCAATGTTCCATACGCAAAAATCAGATCTCAGTGAGTCACCACGTACCTCGTCAATATAGTCACTGTCAGTTTGTTCCTCAATGCCTTGCGGTAACTCGATACGTATTTCTTTCAGAGGAACTGGGCTGGTCGCTTCAGTCACTGAGTTCGATTCCGGCTATAAAAGATTCGAAAGAAACAATGGAGGAACACGATGCTTCACCACAAATACTACTGATGAGGATTTTTGCATTGGCTTAGAGACAGCGACCGCGATAGGTGATAGGCGCTGCGGTTTTGATGGCATCGCTGAACGTTTTTGTTGGACTTCACCTCTTCTGAACGCTCTTCCACCAACAACCCTCAATGAGAGGCCATAGGTAAGATCCTTCTTGTGTAGTTCGGAGGGTAGCTTTGCAAAAATTCTCAAAATGTACGAGTGAAATGGAACAGTGGTCTTCGGAAACGAGGGTACATTTCTTCCATCTAATTTTGCAGTTGAAAAGAAAAGAACACCAGTATTTCTCACCTCAACTGGAATCAGTGTGATCGGAACTGGTGGAGCTGAAGTCGAAGTGGTTGGTGGATTAGTGAATTCGTCAAAATCCTCGTCATCTTCTTCATTGATGTTCACAAGTGTGTCTGGCTTCTTAGTGGCCTAAATAGAACCTCTTGTCAGAAGTTACGAACATTACCTCATGGACTGAATAGCACTGTATACATAGAATTAAAGTGTCGTTATATTTGTTTATTCTAAGGTTATCCTCGACAACTTCAAGGGTAGAAGAACTTAATCGAGACTCGGCGCTCAGTTAGTCAGAAGGAATATTTTAGTGCAGAGGACCCAGGACAACAAAAAAGATCCAGTTTTCTTTCAATATAAACGCTCACAGTAGAGAAATCATCCCCTGGTTTCTTTTCCGACCATCTCTTCGGTGATCAGAAGAGATGATGACAGATGGTTAAGAAGAGCGGTGGAGTGAGGATTTTTGCATAGCAAAGAGAGATGATGAGATACGCTTGTCGAATATGTAAAGCAGCTGCGAATGCAGCCAAACGATTCTTCAGATTGTCGTATCCGCTGGCTTTTTTATCAACCATGGAAGCAGTCAAAAGGAAACGACGGTGAAGCATGTGTTGAAGGTGGAAGGACATTTACTTTTTGAAATTCGTCTAGCACTTCCCTAAACGACAGCGATGACGCTTTCATCGAAGCCTGTTGCAATGTCAGGAAGCGGAAAGCGTTTTAAAGCCACTCTGACGAGTTTGCTTGGTTGATGAGGACTTGTGAGATAAATTGCAGGGTCAAATTCGAATAGGAACTGGCACAGAACCGGACTGATAAACAGCCTTACAACGATTTCAAAACGGGGGTTTTCTACCTAGAAAAAAAGCATAAAAAATGGCCGGCTCAACACGTATTTTTTCGGCGAATTACAGTGGAAAAACTTCTCCGAAAAAATTTACACAGTTGATAAAACTGCGCAAAAAATCCTTGAAAACGCTCGTGGTCTAGAAAAAGAAAGACCATCAGAACGATTTCACATGAAGACGTGACATGGCAATGAGCAAGTTAAGTTATTGAGTGAGGTTGGTTAGATTGAAATGTCGCCTCCATTCGTGTCTTCGTTTCTCAGCTTAACACATTCACGACGACGCCCCTTTTCCACTTTTCGGTCGCGTGGGACGGACGCGATTTTGTGGGCGCCGCCGCCTCACCACATAACCGCAGATTTTGTTTTGTAAATGAACAAAAACATGAATGTCACAAAATAATTTCTGCAATGTCCAATGCGTAAAGATTATCTAAACATATAACAGTAGGATTTCGATCAGAACGACAAATAGTGGTTACGAAAAGAGAGCATTTATTCACTTTCCCCGTGAAGGAATTTAAAAGCATTTTCACTCGATTACGAGGTTTGCCCACCTATCTGTCCATTCCTAGCGCCTGGCAAGCGATTATCAGTTGGCAGCCCATATGGGCTGCCATCGTCCCAGGAGCGCATGTTGTTGGCAGCCCATATGGGCGGCCATCGGCGTGAATGTGTTAAACAATCTCTCGCGCCATATAGCCCAGGTCTGGCGCCGTCCGACTATCACTGACCAGGTCAGCGCAACACTCCTTAGCAGCAAACCAATTCGATAACCGCGACGACGTCAAAATTTGAGTGCCCAACTTCTTCGAGTCGAACCAGAAAGAGTTCTACGCGGTAGGCATCCATTTAAAACGGTACTAAGTCATGGGCAGGGGACGAGAAACTCCAGGGTGCGTTAGCGATTTTAATCCTCCCCGAAGTTTCTGCCCATCCTAGGCTTATGTCTCTCTCTCTCTCGATGCCCCCGTATACTGCGATAGCGCCTATCGCTTGCTATACTACAGCTAGTCAACTCCTCGTTTCACCAACAACGTTTTTTCCACTTCTGGATGGAGGAAATGAAGGTTGACGATGATGGAAGGAAAGTAAAAAAGAAACAGCGGCGTAGCATAAAGCAAGTGTGTTGAAAAAAATGAATTAATCGTCACCACAGCCAATCTGACTCCACCAATGACAGACTACATCTATTGGGCTCAACGTCAGGTGCCTGACCGCAAAAAGGCTCGGCATGTTTACCGGGCTAGATTACAATTTTTGGCTAAAGCGATGAACACTGGGGCCTTTGCCTGACTAAAATATGTAGCCCTTTTCTCGGCTATGTTATAAATATTACAAATGTTCCTATTCCGACTGGATCTTTACGTTCACGGTAGCGATGGCGATTTCAAGGCACGCGAAGCACTAATGGTAAGCACGAAGTAGACAAAGCAAGCTTCCCAAGGATTTTTTGTGCAAAGTAAGATTGGTATAGCTACAATGGTGTGCGAATCGACTTACGGCTCCGTTCACACCGTTTTCCTCGTAGTCTTCAATATTGGGCGCAGGAAAGCCTTAATAAATTTCTAGAGCAAAAAAAAATGCAAAGCAACGAACGCCAGTGGTGAAGTATTGAAAACAGAAAGCTAAAATTGAGCAAAGCAGCAACTTACTTGTTCCAAATTCAGGTCCAATTTGGGAACCGGTGTTTTTGGGCCCAAGTGCGCCGAGGTTTGGTGGACCAGCGAAGCCGCCCATTCCGCTCATAAGGTTCCCTGGAAGTTACAGTATCAATTGTGACGATGATTGGCGATTTTTTTGAAACTTCCTTCGATTCTCCGTTTACTCCAAATCAGGGCATTTTGCTAACTTCATTAAAAGCAACATTTATCTAGGAGTATAATCAGCCATAGGTATTCGTGACCATGGGCATGTACCAATGTAAGGTGCATCATAAAACCGAGCGGAACACAATCCTGTTACGCGTTCGTTAGTTCAGCGCTCGTCCCGCATCTATGCTGATCCAAGCCTGATTCGTCGCCGAAGCGTAGATTGGCGACAGGCTTATTTAGGAAATTCCAGACTTGAGCGGGAAGTGGCCTCACCATTTAGTGGAATCGGAAGGAGCACTTATTCAATTGCCATTTCAGAAAGATGTGGTCGATAAGCAGAATTTAAATCATCCTTCCGGTTGCAACTCTAAGCACGATTGGATAGGGTGGAGGTCTATTCTATGAGCAGGATGGGTGAGTCTGGTAGGTGAGGAACTCAAGCAACTTGGGAAAGCCCAAGGGCCTAATGGCGCCGGAAGCTTGCAGCCTCAGATGGTTGACTACCCACCACTACGAATGCGATTGCGTCTGGGTCTCATTCGTCCATTATTCTCTCTCGTACCCGAATCTTATTCTCTCACCTCATCGCCGAGTGTCTGTCTGTTTTAAATGCTCGCACACCGGGCGGAGGTCCTTCTTTAAATCTCGTTGCCGAGTCACTTCGCATTTTCATTAATTTTAAGCAACGACAGCACCAGACTGATCACGGAATCTCACCCTGACTATTGAGGCAAAGGTAGAGATAATGCACCTAACAGCGCGTGCTATACCGTACATTGGATCGGATCACCACAACAGTTCACCCTATGGAGGTACATAATAAGCATTAGAATGCCATGCTGGAGCAGTTACGGTAGGTCCTCCCTGAGCTCGACGACGGTGACAGATGACGTCATATTCTGAAGACGGTGAGGGCAGTGAAGGAGGGCCTGCGTCTACTTATAGAGGGACATTTAGGGAATATTCTGCTGAGGAACTTCCGTCAACGACGACAATCTCTACAGCGCGACATGAGCAAAATATCTTTTTTGCCCCCCCCCCCGCCCTCCCCTATATAGAGTTGTCGGATAACAACATTGTCGTCTAGAAATGCAAGCTACCCTTGTCACTTTTATGGAGTTGGTCGGTGATTCTTACCTGGTTAGTCAAACTAATTCAATCGATCGTACCACTAATTACGTACATATTTTTTGGGTTACTGTGTCCTATCCTCTTTGTGGTTGACCATCGAATAAAGAAATAAATAGAGCTGATCTTGCCGATGAATCCACCGTTTTGCCTTCAATTGAATTTGGGGACCCAAAAACTTCCTATGTCTCGCAAATGCTTGAAGTTCGTCTCGCGCGAGCGAGATCGAGACTCATACGAAGACAACATCGCAACTTGAATTGTGCTGTAAAATCGAAAACGGCTTTCAGAACTGAACTTAAGATTTTTGCTACAAATCGTGACTCGGCACCCAAGGGCATCGTTCCATGCGAAGCGGGTATCGTTCGATGACGGCGAGAGCGAGAGCGATGGGCGCAAAGAAAGTAGGAACGCTAGCTCCAACAAAAGATTCGGCGCAATCACTGCGTCATATTGGCTATATGACAACAAAGAAGATAGCCGAATTAAGCAATTCATCGTTAGCGCCGGGACAAAAACGAGCCGTCACTGATGAATAGCAGATCCATTGGACAAACCAATAACCCTACGTAACAGCGCGCGGAATGTGATGGCGCTCGACTCTTTGTTAACGGTACGAGAGAATCAACATATCAGGATTACTCAAACGTTTAAGGAGCATAACTAACTCTTTTCATTCGTAGTACTGAATGGCGTATTTTTTTGATTACACTTCATGCAGCAGACAAAAATTTCGGATCGAAACTATGGTCGCAAAAATGATGGCTTTTCACTATCCTGAACATTGATTCAAGAA
>MU868375.1:314942-325478 GCA_036418205.1 Ostertagia ostertagi
GATGACCGAAAGGGTTGGTTCGGTCAAATAATCCGACGTGTTGCACTTTAAAGCAACAGTTTCAGGGAGGGTCCGAAAATTTCAATGCCACTACTACTGAGGGATACACGAGCCCTAGTGAAGAACATATGCAGTGGAAATAATAAACGAACTTACCTCAGAAACTCAAAAACAGGGTGGAAAGGTCTCGAACATGGGTGTTCTTTGGGGATTTCCCCAATCCCGCCCCCTTGCCGGCCGTCATTGGACGCGTCGGCAATCGTGCTCGTTTTGGGACCACAGGGAAAATTGATTGAAAATGGAGCGCGTTTACAGCGGGCACGTTCAGACAACTCGTCCAACGTGCGTCTTTATCCATTGCTGAGCGGCAGAGGGAGAGTACCTGTCTAAGACCCTCCCCGACGTTTTTTTCCAGTTTTTCATACATTAATCGTCTGGTTTTCATCTACAACTTCATTATTGGTGGTTTTTTCCCGCGAAACCGTTCCTGAACTGTTGCTTACTGTCACGAAATGCTGGCGACGGGGATGCTTCCACTTGGTTCTTGGAGTGCCTTCACTAGAAACTCTGGCCTTTTGCTTATTGCATTCACATCTCACACTTCTACTCCATCCTATTCTATCGATCGATTTGTCTCTACTCTCCGAAATCGCGCGCTTTAACCCGATTCTTTCATTGCGTCGCCTGATACGTAGCCGGCCAAAGGCCAACTTCTTTCCATGCCTCGCCTTTGGCTCCGCCCGAATTACCTTCGATTGTCCATAGAGTGTAGTTTTTGTACGTTTGTTTCTCTTCGGAAACCGAATCTTCATGCGTGAAACTTTGTGTGCTGTTTCCAGTGATCACAACTGACATTCATGTTGAGAAAGAATGCAAGAATTTTCCGCGAAAGATTCCTTTATGCTGTTTCGAGCGTCTCATAATCGAATCTCTACGAAGCGTTTTTGGCAAGGTACATGGACGGCTACTGTTTGGTAGGTCCCTTACAATGGGGCCAAATGAGAGCGCTGAGACGGCTTCATGAGAGGGGTTCAAGATGTGAGTTTAGGGTCTCACATGTACTTAGCATAAATCAGTTCTCCTCACGAGCCTACGCCAGCGTATTCTTTCCCGTCTCCTTCAAATGATTATCCATCGTAATCACCGGTGATGAAGGGTAGAACCAGTATGTTGAAAAGTCTAACTAGCGGCAATA
Source organism: Ostertagia ostertagi (assembly GCA_036418205.1). NCBI lineage: Eukaryota > Metazoa > Nematoda > Chromadorea > Rhabditida > Trichostrongylidae > Ostertagia > Ostertagia ostertagi. The sequence goes on from MU868375.1 coordinate 316,138, forward strand.
GCTCAATGACTTGGCTTCAGCGTCAATGGTCCTATCAGTCCATGTCCATGCACATCCAAGAACGTCCTCCTGAGTTATGCAAGGATACGAGAGGAGAGGAGCGTGAAGGAGTCCTTCCAAACAACCGCATGACTGCGACACAATCCAGTTTGAAAGGAAAAAAAAGGCAGGCCTACCTCTTTTTTGATACCACTCGACCCACATTGCAAAGGAAAATGAGGAGGATTTGTAGACAACCAGGCGGCCGGCTTTTTCTTTTCCGCCCCATAGCCCTGACTTCGCGCCAATGGACGATCACCCGTTCAGTTTTCTAGCCCACTTCTTCAGTTGTTCAGAAGCCAATGGACATTTACGAGAAGACATCGAAGAGCTGCCAACACATTCTCCAAAAAATACACTGTGCAGTAGAGGATCAAAATGCCTTTCTCGCGATGATGAAAACTTCGAAGTTAGTGAGAATGCCGCACATCGGAGACTGGCAAAGATTAACTGAGGATTTTGATCGAACCTAAAGCGCATTTGATTGCTGAACGGGCCGCTTCTTATTTAGGCGTAACTCAGGTGGGGTTCCCAAATATACAGGTGTCCAAAGAATGTCCAAAGAAGTCGACAAGTGGGTGCCGCCGACTCTTTTCCCCCCACAGTTGCGCAGCCCCATCTCGCACTTCCAGCCGTGCACAAGTTGAACTAGCTGAGCTACAAAACTGTGCTGCGAACATCTTGCACAGTAGACCTCTTGCCTACCAACTGCCACTTTTCCAGCCATCTGGATAGTCTTTTCAAAGATCAAACGTTGAAACCCAACATGATGGTGAAACGACCTTCGCAACTTCTTCCCCTACAGAACTCCAGCACTTTCAACATCGGAATCTGTTGAACCCTCTCTTTTAGGCAAAGATATAGGAATTGTAATAGTTTTTATTTCGATTGAAAATGTTTTGTTTGAACCGAGATAGGCGCTTTTGAATTTGAGGGTCAGAATCGGAGCAAACTTTCCGTACAAGCCAGTACGTGATCTGTGAAAGTTGACCGTTTTACTAGATTTCATCTCTCACAGTTGTGTAAACCAGTACTACACTAATTGTCGGAGGAGGAATTACGGCCAAAACGAGTGATTCCGGCAGGGACTCGATCCCGAATTCGCGCTTTTCAGACGGGCGTTCCGTTCACTGCACCACTGACAGAGGTTACGTTCGAAATACTTGACCTTTTTCCTTCACAGTTCTTTCAACTTAGCCTTAATTTGATATTTTCCCTGCACATCTCGTATGGCGTATGGCAGCACGTGCGAAATGATGAACCGTTAAGATCACTGGCAAAATAGTTCATTGCTGAACTAGAAGAGAAATATTACACTGGTGTGCAAAACTTAAGGACGAGACAGATGAAGTATCATAACCTTTTGATAGCTTTGTGGACCGTTTAACGGTTCCTGTTAACTGCTTTCTTTAGTGCCCTGTGGCAGCTCTTTGTATGTGTGGTTAGGTTCCATAGAGTCATGTTACGCGCCAGTAACACGTCGTTGGAAAAGCTACGTTCGTCCCTAAGTTTTGCACACCAGTGTATATAATGGACCCCGAAGTTCGACTAAAGCTATTTGTGCTTGATCGCTCTCAAACTGCCATTTAAGTACTGCAAGACGAATCAGGTCAACGCCGAATTTATCGAACTGTATATCATTAGAACAATCAGCTGAAATATGATCGCCGCGAGCGCCGGATTTGGGTGCGTTCTCCGCTCCAGTTGCCCGAATCCATCACTAACAGTACAGAGGGTAGTCTCACTATAACAGATTCGAAGATGTTGAAGCCATGCAATTTAAGACATTTGATTAGATTGTCTTGTAGATGAATTTCAAATAAGTAGGCTCTTTAGACATTTAAATTTCCAATAAGTAGGCTTTTTAAACATTTACTCTTAGAAGTTGCCGAAGGGAGTCTTGAAGAGCTCTCATACACATATGGAAGCTTTTGATTTTCTAACCCTTGGGGTTTTCTTCCTGTAATTGAAATGTATTCGGATGATTAAGGTAAATACCTCGGAGCCAAATTAATTAAGTCACACATATGTATGTTCGACTTCCTTTACAGGCTTCGAAGAAGGCAATTCACCGAAACTTGGCCAATAAATTCTGTACAGTCTTAGAGCTCAAAACAACAAAGCTGAATACATATTCTATAACTATGCCGAGATTAATGGAGAGTCGGTCATGAACTGTTCTGTAGACGTGAACTTCCCTAGGGGCTTTCTTACGAAAATACTGGATTCATGCAATACAGAGAGACCCTTCTCAAGTTCTAGCACTCCATCTCAACGGCAAATGAACAACGTTCTCTGTTCGTTCCGTTCCTCATCGATGAGGACCAAAGGGAAACAGAAGTGAACTAAGTGACCGTCATGTATCTAGATGCGGAAACGAAGTGTAGTTTAGTTTAGCTATTAACAGTTGCTGCAGAGTACCGAGCAATAGCTTATTCGAACAACTACGTCTTCTTCAAACCATGTAAAGTCTGAAAGTATGCCTCCGGACTTACAGTCGGCTTGCGATGGAGGAGGCTTTATGGGAGGGTTAACCGTGGCGTTGACCATTTTAAGATGTGGCTCCACCCCTGATCATTGATGTTATTGATAAGATGTCGATGTAGGGGTCGGAAGGGGCCTTGATTAGTCAGTGTTATTGCCTGTAGGGCTGTCCAGCAGTGAACTGGCCGAAAAATTTAGGAACAGCTCTTGACTGGAACAAATACGACAAGCTACCCTCAGCTCGACAGCGATGATGGATGATTTTATGACCTGGAAAGGTTGAGCGCATTGTATGCTTCTCTTCATGAAGGGACTATTCTATTGAGGGTGACGGGGTCTGGGCAACGAAAAGTTTGCCCATATACCGACGTACGCCATGAGCGATAAGTCCTTTTTGCCCTCCCCCTAACCACTTAAAATTGTGCCATTGCATTTGGATCCAACTCCGCCCGTCAAAGGCAGAAATTCCTCGGATGTATAACGGTTCGAACAGCGGTAATGCAATTTTTTTGTAAATTCCTATGAAATTTCCGAGATTTTTTCAACTCTTCGAAATGTCATCTCTTCTTATGTCTTTTGTGAATACAATGTCATATCGCTATATGCTTCCGTCAGATGGACATTACGCCCGAGGATTGCTGGTAGAGAATAGGAGATCGGAAAAAGAAAAATGAAAAGAAATACGCCATGCGCATAAAAAAGAAAACAAGTCAGGAAGCATGGAAGACACTTGTTCTCGCCGTTAGGCGAAAAGCGATGATCACGATTATACGATAGAAATCTGTGACGTATTGACTCACTGGTGTTCTTGGAAGCCGTTTCGAGTGCAGCTGGAAACCAGTTACCCTCCGATGCTTGGTTAAGAACGCCAACACCAGTGCCGGTCAGTTGTAGAGCGCCTTGAGCGAGTTGGTACACTAAAAGCTTTCAGGCATCGTCCATAATTGTGAAGTTTTTCAACCTTATTTTATAATCAACTTGTTTTTGTCGCAAAAGCTCCCATTTACGGCTGGAAATGTGGAGTGGACTAGTCAGCTTCACTGATTCCATTCGACCCATAAACTCCGGCTAGGTGCTAGTCTTTTTTATCTTATACAATAACCTTCATTTTAAAGGCAGTGATCACGGTGGCTGAAGGTTGATGAAGTTCTGATGACTTCAGTGGTGGACCAGCTCCCCCGAAGGGCTGGGGGTGTGGCTGGGGCCATCTTGGCCCCGTTCCTCTAATGACGTTGAATGACGTCTTCAAAACTCGCACCGCTCTCCAGCCATATTGATCACTGCCACTAAGCAGCTATAACCAATCCAAAGACATCGTTACCAAAGACGTAGCTTTAACCGAGGATTTGATCCTGAGACCATGTAAAGGGGTTGGGACACTTCTTGCCACAGCACCAAATCTTTAAAAAACTTAAAACGTGAACCAAAATTGTAAGATTGGCAATGAGTTATTGAGTAGGGAGATAATCGGTTGAAACCAAGGGCCGTAAGGTACGCTTCCACGAGAAGTAGAGGGATCCCATCCTGGTAAGGTATGTTCCCCCCGAAAGCTCTCGGGAAAATTCCACGCCCACGGGCTCTCGGGGATATCTCCCCGATTGACATGCAGTGAGTACCGATGGCAAGACCATTCCCTGAGAGATTTTGGAAAGAAAATACTTTACCAGAATGGGGTCCCTCTCCTGTTTGGGAAAGCATACCTTACGGCCTAGCAGAAGCCGAAAACTGTGGACTGGAACATTCTGCAGGATAGCGCAAGGTTGATCGGCTCAGAGTCCGCCATATTATCAACGACTTCACTTGAACCTGACCCGTGTCGTCGTAGGCTTTAACTACATTGAGATTAGGGGCGGTAAAGCAGCCATCATACGCTAACCCTTTTTCTAGCTCGTTTTCAGCGCCTTACCAGAAAGTATCCCGAAGCTTCCCACCGATAAGTGTGAATATCGATACCGACAAACTAGAGGTGAAGTAACTAAACCCTAGCACCGTACATAACCTCCGAAATTGCGTTCTCGAGGAAACACTCATCCCCCGTTACATCCCCCGTCCAAAGCGCCGGAATTCGAACTCGAATTAATGTGTGGGTTTTGGTTCTGTTCTCTTGATACGGCGAATTATATTCATGATCAAAGCCCTTTATACCAAACAGTACTGCAACTGGCATGGGACATCCCTGCCTTAGGTTTGAAATGTCTATAGTTTACGAATCCGTACTACTCCACAAAAAGGGCTTTGAATTACTCCTTACCCTACTGCATCCATGTGGATAGGCCCGAAAAGTGTGGAGGACCGTTTCTTCCAATTGCCCAAGAATGGACTCTATAAGTTGAAGGTCAGCGCAGGAATGGGTTTTAAGGGATGCAGAAGCTTTGAAAAAAACCCTCAAAGCGTCGCATCCGGGTGGAGCTTCCTTATAAAACATCTACAATGGTTCTCCGCCAAAATCGAAAAAAATTCAGCGCAAAATTCATCACGAAGCTCCATCGTCAATATAACCCGCAACGTCCTCTTGAGCCAAGGATTCTATTCAATAATTCGGTATAGTTGCTATTCACTAGCGTTTACGACGCGTTAGTAGTGCGCCTAATCTTTTTTGATCGTTTATTTCAGCTGGATTTTAACTGGATTCCACCCGCGTGAAACGGGCAATAGACAAGAAACGACGACAATTCAGTGGCTGGCTGGGCTAGCTTGTCGTTGTCGTCTTGGTCGCCTGTCCATCGCGCGTGAATGCAAGCGCGTTACTCGAATAAAAAGTTTATTCGTTCTTCAGCCGTGAACTGTCGCTTGCTCTGACCAATATTTTAAGATATATGAATGAATTTTCCAATATTTCATCAACTGAAGCAATTAGATAACTAACACTGTCCGATTTGCGACAAAGCGCCAAGCGCTCCAGGTGCTGCAGCCGAACCTGCGCTGGCGGCTGAAACGTTCATCATCAGGTAAACGGTATTCAGATGTAGCGGAATGAGGAGGAATAAGCAATGAGGCCGTTCCCTCATTCTATGCGAAGCGAGACGGATTTCAAACGGCAACACTGTCGCCGCTATTGTTTGCAACTTTCACCCGTCGGAATCGGATGAATGAGGGAACGCGGGAAGACCACTTTCATCACTGACCTCCGAGCGCTGGACCGAGACCTGACCCTAGTAAAGATGTGGCTATAGAAGCGATCTCAGCAAACTGTCCATTCGTGGAGTGCAAGAACAGAAAGAATATCAAAAGAGGCCACATGCCTGGAAAAGCGCAATCAACGATGACCATCAGAAAAATGTGGGACAATTTCAAAATTTCTGAAAATTTCTCTGAAGACAGGATTCGAAAGCGTAAGAAATCGAAGAAGTGGTGAAACGAATTGTCAAAGATGCTCCAGTTAGATACAGAAGGAAACCGCTCAAAAAATAAGAAAAAAATCCACATAAAAACATTCCGAAGGCTTTCGCTAAAAACAGCATCATTTCGAAAGAAGAGCTGAATAGAAATATTTCATTAGGGTCAGGGTCCTGATGATTCCATTGACGTATCCAGGATCTTCAGGACTATTTCTAGAGTTGTGAATCGATTACGCCCGACCGCATATACGGCTTACAGTGCGGCAGATAAGCTTGAGCGCTTTGCGAGGCTCTCACAGTTGTCCGTACCGCCCCTCCTCGGGGGCTGGTGGGACCAAATCAGGTTCTCCATCATGTGGAAAAGCAGTCCACAACTAGAGGGGCAAGCAGCCGCGTGAAATCCGAATAGCTAAACTGTTCTAAATAGCGCGACTACGACATTGTTCAAGCTCAAAACAACAGGTTTTTCCAAAGTTCTTCTGTATGTAAGCGCTATCAGTTGCTCGCAAACTCTGAACTAATAGCCTCAATCTACCTACTTTGTTAGTTTAAAGAATTCGTACTAACCAGTAAGTTCGAATCCTAGTTCAGAGAGAGCGGGAGCCTGATCGGAAATGATACGAGAAGTAGTAGGCTGGCACACATTGGGCTGCAGAGTGCGTGGTCTCCTTCGTTCGACCTACTTCCTACCCTTGTTCCATCCTACATATCGGCATTCTATCGTTGAGAAAGCTTTCTAATAAATGAACACATGACCTCTATGAAGGTCGGTTCTCGACTTGTCACAGTGTTCTCGATTGCTCTGTTTTATAACCCCACAAATAATCGCGTGTTCTTAAAAATTCAACTCATCCTTGCACATCTTGGGCAATCATATTCCTGTTAGTGAACGGCTGATATTGAAATATGCTGAATATGGGCCCAGGCATTTTTTCTATGCAATGATTGTAGCTTTAAGCGAATCAATGTGAAGACATCCTAAGCTTGCGGAGTTTGCGACTGACGGTTTGTCCGAACCCTTGCGCTCTTTTTGTACCCTCACTGTCGTGCAGGAGACGCACCACGCGCCTTAGCCGATGTAACCGTCCGTAGGTAATTTAAGGAATTGATTCGTATCTGAGATTTTCGGAGTTTGCCGTAGTGGAGAAAGGGCAAGGGGTCGCATTTGCAGAGGGTAGTGCATTCTCCTGGTGTTGCTTCCTTTGGCTGTACGGGCGCTTCCCATGCTAACAGGGCTCGGACGAAGAGTTGCACTCAGTCCAACTACAGCTCTACAATAACCAGCCCACACAGACATAGGTAGTTTACAGCTTGAATCGCCGAATTCATAGGCGGAAATCCGAAGTTCTTTGTAAAAATTCAAAACTGGGATTTTTCCCGTAAGCTAAAAACAAAAAAAACAAACATTTCTCCGTAAACTGACGAAATACGCTTTCCGTGACAGAAAAAAAAACAAAAGAGACATGAGAAAGAGACAAAAGACATTTAAAAGAGACACAAGAGACCAGCGGCTCTTCGGGTGGTAGTTTTCTATCCAACACAAGAAGCTGAAGTAATTCTCATCCGTTTGGAAACGGTACTACACTCGACATACTGCCGTGCGCGATGGCCATGCCACGCCGCATCGCCGTGCGGCCGAGCCTCCTGACCGACATTCAGCTTGATTTTGAAGATTTCCTGGTAGCGACAAAAACGACGTTATGGGTTAAGTGATTTTGAAATATAGATGCGCAGGCTACAGGGATAAACAATGCAGTAGTTTTAAGGTGGCAAGAATGCTGGTGCTGATGGTTTCAAGTTTCACAAGTATTTCAAGATTCAAGATAGTTGATTTCAAGTTTTAAGTTTTGTCCCGCCTGGAGCGAAAGTTTTGTTCACAACCCAGCATTCTTGTGAAACATTCGCAAGGCGAACTGCGGCCAAAAACAGCAGTTAACAAACAAAAACAAGTCAAGATGATTTCAAGTTGACCCAGCCGTTGTAACGCCATTTGTAGCAAACGGAATAGGGTAGGACTCCGGAACTGTTCCAGGTGCCGAGAGTGTCGTCGCTAGCGTCACCTGCATCTTAATTTATCTTAAAAAAGAAGAAAAATGTGTACGCAAAAAAAGATGTAATCTCGTCATCTACATACCTATAAAGAAGAGCGAGAGGTTACCTAAAAAGATCAGTGGTATGACGTCAAGTAATCCGAATGATGTTTACTCATGATTTTGACCCAGTTTCAATCCCAACAATGTCGCCGGCTTAATTGCACTCCTAACGAGTTCAGAGGCTGTTGAAGAGTTTTTGTTTTATCGATCAACTTCTTCAGCCAGCGATTTAACTTAAACGCCTCAGTTTACAGCCGTAGAAAGGCAAGAGCAGCAAAAAGGAAGCGATAAGCATGACCACTCCATGAGCTACCCTTAAGGGCTTAATCCATCGAGAAGTGGTACATTTCGATTTGCGATACTGTTAGCCGTTCCGGGCCCTTCGACCCAGTTCCACTTTTTGTCAACAACTCTCGAGTATGTGCACAGCTTGGACAGCATGCAGTGGCAGCAACGTAAGCGTGTGGCTAGAAAACTCTGACATTGCATTTCACCCCTTCAAAAGCGGAAATGAGGATTTTTCTGTTCATGGCAAGTGCAACGGACTGCTATGAGATATGGTTCCCGTGAACATCTTAGAAGAGCGTCACATATACGTGGAACAATTATTTTGAAAAACGGCAAAAAACGAAAATCCAGGCTCATAAAAGGCAAAAAATTAGCTATGGCTAATTTACTCGCGTAGACGTATATCTATAGGCATGCCCGCCTTCTCAGTAGCGGCGATGGAATTTGATGGAGGATATGGAGGTCAAATTCACTCGTGCATATGCGAAACTGTCCAAGACGCCGTAAACCACAGCCATTTATAGCTAGGTCTCACGAACAGAAAACGACAGGTGTAAAATGTCGCACAATCCCTTTGGGATGTGCCATGCTTTCGGTCCCTTCAAGGAAGTTCAGCGCCATCATAGCTCTGAGCAGGGTCAAGCGTGCGCTGCGAAATCCTCGGCGAAGTTTAAAGCCACGAGTCAGGATTAGGCAACCAGCAGAAGTTCTTCCCAGGGTGCGATAGTGGGCTCCCCAAGCACTGAGGGCGCGACACTATCGCGACCCAAAAGTGCGCGGCAATGGCGCTAAGGCCTTGCCCGCCGCGCTGCCCGCGCTGCCAGCGTAATCCACCACGGCATACGTGGTCTCTGCGTCTCTCGCGTATGACGTACTATCTCGCGTTCTCCCTCTCCTCGCAGCGCTGTGTCTCTCCGTCGTACTACGGCCGGCCTCCTAAGGGAAATTTAGAGTTTTCTATGGTGTTTCTCGCTTTTTCTCCTTACTAATGTTCCTCGTTGCACACCTTGCCTGATGTACGACAAAATAAACCATCGATTCAATCCCGACTCGTGCCTTTAACTTGATCAGAAATGGTTTGCTTTTTCATCGCGAATCT
>MU868376.1:0-22874 GCA_036418205.1 Ostertagia ostertagi
CCCCCCCCGCTTTTTCCCCTGCTTGACGGCGGTCGTTCTGGAGGGAAAAGGGGAAAGATTAAACGGAGTTGGAGCGTGTTAACTAGTCACAGAATTAAATATTATAGCACCAGTCATGGTGGTGAAATGGGGGAAAAAACGATCAGGGGCGAGAAGTGGGGCCGTATCGGGGTTTATACATGGCCCAATCTAAACGCTGTATTTCTCGTTTTTGACTAGGCGGATGGAAACATCTTCAATCAGCAGTCCAGAAAACGATGCGCAGGACAGCTTCTTGGCACCATTTTGGGGTAAAAGAGAGCCAGAAAGCAGAACACAAGGACAAGCAGCAGTGGTGCTGCTAATTAGACAGCTTTTTTTGAGATTCACTAACCACTCCGCTTAGCCTTGCGGTTCACTTTCGGTGGGCTAACCGGCTCATTACGTTAAACGTCTGAGTGCTGATAAGCTATGGTACGTATACCATGAAAAGCTGAGTTGGAATGAAATGGTGCCCCGGTAGCGTAACTGGTAGCGCACTTGCCCGGAAAGCGAGAGGTGCGGGTTCTAGTCCCGCCTGGGGCGAAAGTTTTGTTCACAACCCAGCATTCTTGTGAGAATTTACTCAGACTACACAACTAATTTTGAATAGAATTTCAAAATTCCCTCCACATACAATACATCCAGCGCTTAAGAAAGAGTTAAAATTTCAATCACGGTTACTTCCGAAATTTTTCTATTGCTCCCACCCTCGGGGTAGATGGAATCCGACAATTCTCTCTCACGAGCAGTTACTAATTAATCTCGGACGGGTTCATTTGTTCCAGCCACATGTGGTCCTAATCGATAATTACGAACTACTATTTTTTAAGGTTTACTAGATGGCGCTTCTCCCACAGACATCAACGACGATCTTAGGCCAGTTTTCGTCACTGCATTCTCTCAGTCGCACTTTATGGAGGGCAAAAGACTGGTAAGTATCCATTCAAAAGGCCACATGCTTTCGGAAATAGGGCATAGTTAATAGTTTTGTTGATTAGGCAGGAGCTCTCTAATTGCAGTCGGTCTTCGCTGGGTGGGGCTTGTTAATTGGAAACGTTTCCTGCCAAATTTCAGATAGCCAGTATCAGGAAGTTCCACAAAACGGCCATAGTCATCGTGTATGATCTTGGACTCACTTTGAAAGGTGCTGTGCGAGTAAAGCGATGGTGTCAAGTGATATATCGTCGATTTCGTTTCGAAGACTATCCAACATATTTTGAACAGCTGCACACGTTCCGGTGGAAGCCAGTTGTGATAGCGGTCAGTTTTCATTTGTAGTCCATCAGCTCGAATGTGCTGTCCTAGAATAGTACTCGATTCTCCATCCTCAAACGTGCGTGACAAAATAATCAGCACTACTAGAAAAGTCACCCGTGACATTGATTTTTTTCGCGACGCTGCCCTATGTATATTTGTGTTTCCGCGGTATGTGACCAACACACGAGGTGGCAATCATGTAGAAATCACTGCTCAAAGCAACAATCCCACATGAAATTAAGTGGAAAAATCTAATCTGTGGACAAGGATAGAGTAGCCCACGAGTATCACAGATGTGCCGTTGTCGCGGCTCGAAAGTGCGCGACAATGGCGCTAGGGCCTTACAAAGTGAGCTAATGACGACTAATGTGAGCTAATGGACGAGATACCGCGCACACCCCATGACACGCAACGTGGATTACGACGTAGCGGCTAGTTCAAATACGCGCAGGTTGTGGAGCCATGGAGCAAGCAGTTTCAGAAACCTCGTCCCTTCCTTATTTCAAGAGAGAAGAGAGGGGTTCCTTGTCGAGGGGCTCACCGATAGGTTACTTCGCTTCTTTTTTCATACTTGAACAATGTGACATCCACAGTTTTCTTATCGACGCTGAGGTTGCTGCTTTGATTTGAGGCTGGATTTTATGTCGTATTCTATGGTGCTAGGCCTTCATTCCGAACCTACCTGATTGGATACCATGGCTACATTTGTGGTTGAGGAGAACCTTCCCGTTGACGATCCCTTTGAAATTTCGACGCTCACTTTACTTGGAAGTAAACACCAAACTTTCAAACATACCACATTTAAGGAGACTCTCAGAGATTATGGAGCGGTTTGGTACATGGACACCTCTGTGATTATGGAGAAAGGAGATCTTCGACATGTGCAAGCCTTAGTAGCATGCAAAGCTAAACCGCGTATCAGGTTGGTACTTTAGTGTTTGAACCGAGGTTGTCTCATTTCAGAGAGAGTTCTGAAAAAGGAGTGAGATGCTCGTGGAGCGAGAATAACCAGTGTATCGTGCGAACACCCAAGCCATAAAAGCGGTGCTCACGCTGGTTCAAGGCGGAGCGGTTTTGATGACGTCATGAGACGCCATCGATGGAACGCCGTTGAGAGTTGCTAGCAACCACGCCTCCTTAGCGCCCTGAGGGCCTAGCCTACGAATGAAGTGTCGTTGATTCGGTTCCCGTCGACGTCTGCCTTTTGCAAATCATGTTTGATACCTAGTCAGAGCTTCTACTTCATCTTTTGACATTTTCTTTTCGCATGAGCAGACAATCACAGCTACTATTACACTTGTTGTGTACATTGGAGATGGTAAAGCTGTGTGCTACTTTTTCTATTCTCAACGTTGGTTTAGAATTCAGAACTCATTTCATACATTTGTCATTATAATTTCTTTCAACACTGGTGGAATAATACAAAAAAATGGGTGAAGCAGACATGCTGTTCACAAATCGCACATCTGATAGCTGCTGCTTCCTTACAATCATCAAAGAAGCAGTCGATAGTCCAAGATTGAACAAATAGCCCCCAGGAGGAAAAAAAAAAAAAAAAAAAAAAAAAAAAAAAAAAAAAAAAAAAAAAAAAAAAAAAAAAAAAAAAAAAAAAAAAAAAAAAAAAAAACAACCCCTGGGTGAGCATCAGTATACCCTGCTTTATACCACATCAGCAACATGGTGACAACTCTATATGCCATGTCAAACACTCGATCTCCATGTTCTGACAAGCTCTTATTCGAGCATATGTCAAAAACTGAACGCAGCATGATTTGCAAAATAACCGGCGCCGACGGGAAACGAACTCACGACACCGTGCAAAAATGAGCAAGAGCCTTACTATTACGCCACGGCAACACGACTTGTAACACCAGAAATCTTCATCTTTCCGTACTCATGTGCAGCCAATTTTGACAGGTCACAACTTGTTTGGCAGGTTCATTTTGCAGTTTTAACTTCCATATTTGTAATCACCCTTCACAAGCTCTATCGATGTATCTGGGTCTCGATTCGAAGTTCCATGGGAAGTTCAATGCCTTCCCTGGTTAGTGGAAAAAAGCGGATCTCCTAAGGGTGCGGACCGACGCAGTTCGCAGCAGGGGACATGGCCGTTCCCGTGGCGCACAACGCCCACCAACTGGCCAACCACATGCCGCAAGTCTCTAGCCGTTTAGCAGAGGAAGGGGTCGTATTTCTCGGTTTTTGGGCAGCTTCTCGTGGTTTTTCTCTCCTCCCTGCACCACTGACCACCTCTCTTAATTGTAAGGGACTGCCTTCTACTCGATTCTCTATGTGTGCGACTGTTGGAAAGCCTTGATGGAAATTTCCCACTTCAAAATTTTACTCCGCGTTGGTCTAGGAACAGCAGAAGGCTTATATGATTTCTTCTAATTTCTGGCTTAGGATTCTGAAATCATAAAGCTCACTGCATCACGTTCACACATTAACTTTCTGCATCAAAGGCAGAGTTCACAATGAAAAGATAGGTCACTGGAATTCAAGATAGAAGTGGTCAGTGGTGAACAGATGAAGAAAAAACTAAGAAAGCCAAAACTAGAACCCAAGAAGTGGGACACTCTGTGCCTCTTGATTTGCTCGTTATGCATGGCTCATCGGTGTTGACCTCATCGACGCTAACGCACGCTCTGTCATGGCTGGAGCCAGATGGCGAGGAGGTGGGCGGGCAGCGGCGATAGCGGTCATGATAGGTCGACTGGGGCATATCCCTGGTTGCGAATTGCGTGTCGGTCCGCCTGCCTTTTCACTAGGTAGTTTTCTTTTCCTTCTTTATGAGGAAAACCTTCCCGTCGACGATCCCTTTGAAATTTCGACGCTCACTTTACTTGGAAGAAACGCCAAACTTTCAAACATACCACATTTAAGGAGACTCTCAGAGATTATGGAGCGGTTTGGTACATGGACACCTCTGTGATTATGGAGAAAGGAGATCTTCGACATGTGCAAGCCTTAGTAGCATGCAAAGCTAAACCGCGTATCAGGTTGGTACTTTAGTGTTTGAACCGAGGTTGTCTCATTTCAGAGAGTTTCTGAAAAAGGAGTGAGATGGCTCGGTGGTACGAGATAACCAATGTATCGTGCGAACACCCAAGCCATAAAAGCGGTGATCACGCTGGTTCAAGGCGGAGCGGTTTTGATGACGTCATGAGACGCCATCGATGGAACGCCGTTGAGAGTTGCTAGCAACCACGCCTCCTTAGCGCCCTGAGGGCCTAGCCTACGAATGAAGTGATCACAACGCTTCTCCCTTCGCCTCTCGTGTTCACTACCTTTCTTGAACAGATGATGGATCGCTGTGTGAACGATTCGACCTCTTGGGAAACGTCACTGTTTGATCGCTTTAAAATTATGTGGCTGCAACCCTGGCGGATAGAATCACCATGGCGTAGCAGACGCTCTTCAAGATTTTCTGTAGCTCAAAATCTGCCTCATACCTTCTGTAAAGAAGGCTGCCGTTGCTTTTTTCCATACTGCTCGCAACACTTACGATTGCTGCCCTCCATGTGGTAGTACATGACTCCAATATGTTATTTGCGAATGACAAACGTTTAGAAAATTAGCGTTTTATCCTCCCAGCACAGTGTACACTTCAAAAGGTTCGGTGTATTCAACCTTTTCCAGCGGTATTGATTCCCAGACCATTTCTGAACAGCTGCGACTTTGCCCCAGTGGAATTTTGCCCCGAAAAGGAGTAGCCATTTCTGAATTTGTGACCGTATCTTCCCTTATAAGCCGCAGCAATAAACTGGAAATACCCTATGGAATCTTTCCTATCAAAGCACCCTTTTTATGTATCAAAGTAACATTTTTTCTAAACTGAAAAAAATCGAATCTCAACGAGTTGTTACAAAATTTTGGCACCAGCCAGAACTCACAGCAATTTTACAGTTTTCCGGTCTTGACAGCTGAACAACGTGACCTACGGGAGTCTCTGTGGAACAGTAGTTCTGGATGGGATACAGTTCAGTGGACAGCGAATATAAACGAATGCAGGAAGGCAAGTTTTGAACGTTTCTTAGGGCGGACTTCACGATGAAAAGGCACCCCGTTAGAAATAACAGTAGGTGTGAGGTGGTCAGTGGTGCCTAATTGAAGAAAAAACCACGAGATAGCTCAGGAGCCAAGTCATAGGCTGTTCTCTACCCATTGATTTCCGCATCGATGCGACTCTCATCAGCGTTGCCCTCTTCAACGCTAACGCTCTCTCTCTGCTGAAGGGCTTGAGCCAGATGGCAAGAAGGTGGACGTGCAGTTGCGTGGTTCCGGCCACGCAAGTCCACCAGGGGCGTACCCCTCGATAAGAATTGCGTGACCACACCCTGAGCCCCAACCTCAGACCTTATCGTGAATCGTCCTAAAAATACCATGCAGGCCGTGGACGGGACGGGCACCCGAAAGCAGTGGACTACGAGAGGACATTATCGGACAGGAGAGGAAACTAGATAAGAGAGAGACGCAGACATCGAAGCGGTGGACTTGGGTGGTTGTTAGAGGTTGCTCGGATGCAAAAGCCCATTGGCTCCCATGCAGGCTCGAAATTTTGTACCGGAAAGATTGCTCAACTCAACTGATAGGGGAATATGCCCAATTTTGTAAACTCATCGGATTCTTGTCTTCTTCTTCTTCATGTAGCTAGTGAATAACCAGTTTCAGTCGTCCTATTTACTACACAGCTTCACCGGCCATGGCATTTATGCTGCAACTGATCCAGGTGAGTTTCACATAATTTGCAGATTAACTTCAAGATTCAACAGTATTCAGCTCCATTTCATCTGGTCCGTTTTCAGCGCTATACTCCTACTTTCCCGTATCAATCGAGGATTTGAAAAAACCAAAGGCAAAGATGTACGAAGCGGGATTGGTGCTTGCCGTAAGAACACGTGAAACGACAGAGAATATTCTAAAATGGTGCGTAACAGTCAGCTAAAACGTTGCACGATGACAGTATTGCACGGCCTACTACGCGCTGCGTTTCCTAAAAGCTATCAATCAATACTGCGGTGTTCTAACAATTTTTAAAACATTTCCTAAAGCGTATTAATAATAGATGTGCTTTTAAGGAGTGTTCTCTGTGCTCTCGAAGAGAATTGCATGGGCACCCAAATTGTTCCAAACACTTGCGACTTCAATAGAAGTGACTACTATACCTCATTTGCTCGCTGTCACAGGTGACTATTAATTTTTCAATGATTTTCTCAAACTAATCGCATTAAAATCACACTTCACTGTGAGAGGAACAAATGCAGCACCTTTCCCAACTAACCGATGTTCATTAAAAGAAGGGTTACGATAATTGGAAGCGATAGCAGGAAGCGCATTGGGGAAGTTTATGCGAAACAAGAAACAGTAGCTTAGCTGCCAAGGAAACGAAATGTAGCGCTCTCACGACGAGAGATGCTTGGCTACTTTTACAGTACCTAAATCGCCACGCCTCCTAGGCGCTCCACCCATTAATTTGGTTCTTGATTTGGTAAGCTGTGTTGCCAGCAGCGGCACAACTGGAGCAACTCGACTGGAGCATGGATTGGCATGGTGCCACCAAACGCGTTGCGGTAAACTCGTCCATACGTCCGCCGTCTTAGCCGCTGCCCGTCCTTGAGCGAAAATCAACGGCCAAACAGGAAGTCTTTTCGCGTTTTCTTGACAGATTTCTCTTCTGTTTCGCCATTGACGTACCATTTAGCATCCCCATTTCTCCTCTGAAAACCTTCAGATCTATCGTAATCGTTCCGTTTGATTGGCCCTCGTGACTACATAGCCTACCATGCACAATATGATTTAGAAAATTTACAGGTATGATCAATCGGTTGTCAACGTTCTACTAGCCGACTCCTATTATTACGATAGACACTACTATTCAAGCGAAATCACAGATTTTTTTCGTATTCAACGATTCCTAACGCGTTCAGTGAGAAATCGTGAACTGGAATGCGCCTAGCTCGGTGTTAAGTTCTTTCCGCTCCATTACTGGTAACAAATACCGATTCTATCAGATATGCTATAGCTGCATTTTATGTTACTTTTCTACGAGATGTATCACAGATTTTTATTGAGAATAAATCATATTTACAATGTGAAGACAAAAAAGAAATCATTTCTGATTTGCGGGGCGCATGAATTTATAAAGGGCAGGACTGGTGCCTTACTTCTGAGACGCCATGCAATTTGTCGTCTTACTTGTTACTTGTAACAGATATGTAGTAGAATCATGAGATGACAAAGAATCGAGTGAAACCCTGGTTCCGCTTCTTGGGATTTCTTCGCATAAGCTGAAATGAACCCTTTTCTACGCCCTAGCAGTAGACGGCAGTAGATGGGAATATCAAAAGAAGTTACCATGCGGGAAATTTCGTAATCCGATCGATAGGTATCTCCCACCACGAAGAACTGATTAGCTATGTTATAAAATAAGTTTTTTTCCACTATCACCTAAGGAGGCCTAGTATGGTTCAGTACAGCGCTATCTATAAACCTCCCTCCTGAAACAAGTGTTGCTCCGGCAACTTTGCAGGGTGGGTTGAAGAGGGTGGGGTGATACAAAAATGTCTTTCTGGGCTTCAATGAAGACTTAAGTTGTACTGCTGAGTACGGAGGATCGATAATCGTGCATTCGCGGAGGACCAGACGCAGCTCTTTCACTTAGTGGAAAAAAGCGGATCTCCTAAGGGTGCGGACCGACACGCAGTTCGCAGCAGGGGACATGGCCGTTCCCGCGGCGCACCACGCCCACCAACTGGCCAACCACATGCCGCAAGTCTCTAGCCGTTTAGCAGAGGAAGGGGTCGTATTTCTCGGTTTTTGGGCAGCTTCTCGTGGTTTTTCCTCCTCCCTGCACCACTGACCACCTCTCTTAATTGTAAGGGACTGCCTTCTACTCGATTCTCTATGTGTGCGACTGTTGAAAAGCCTTGATGGAAACTTCCCACTTCAAAATTTTACTCCGCGTTAGTCTAGGAACAGCAGAGCTTATATGATTTCTTCTATTTCTGGCTTAGCGATTTCCTGAAATCATAAAGCTCAACTGCATCACGTTCACAACATAACTTTCTGCATCAAAGGCAGAGTTCACAATGAAAAGATAGGTCACTGGAATTCAAGATAGAAGTGGTCAGTGGTGAACAGATGAAGAAAAAACTAAGAAAGCCAAAACTAGAACCCAAGAAGTGGGACACTCTGTTGCCCCTTGATTTGCTCGTTATGCATGGCTCATCGGTGTTGACCTCATCGACGCTAACGCACGCTCTGTCATGGCTGGAGCCAGATGGCGAGGAGGTGGGCGGGCAGCGGCGATAGCGGTCATGATAGGTCGACTGGGGCATATCCCTGGTTGCGAATTGCGTGTCGGTCCGCCTGCCTTTTCACTAGGTAGTTTTCTTTTCCTCGACCTCTGACCTTATCGTGGAATCCTTCTTTAAGAGAATCTGAGCGATGACTAGAATAGAATTTTGGTCATTAATGCACGAGAAATAATGGAATATCCAGGAGTGGAAAGAGTAATTCTTATTACATTATTAGGTTCCATCATTGCTAATGTTTAGCTACTAAAGTGCAAGCCTTAACATTAGTAATAGTGCAGTTAGGTATTACGTGCTCTAAAACAGGTTATGAAAGTTATCCTTCACACTGGTTCTACCTCTCTTCACTACATCGATACATATTCAAAAGAATAATATAGACAACTAGGATACTTGACGCTTCAACCTTAATAGGGTGGAGGCTTCTACGGATACTCTGCAGTTTTTTTTTCACCACAAGGTACAGGTGTGTTCAGGAAACATTGGCGATCCTCGTTTGCATTCGAACGTTCTGGCAAATTCTGGTTGATTTGACAGGACGACATTCACACGATACATGTCCGGTGCATGAACGTCGTTGGCCAACTTATTCAGAAGGGTTGCTCGGCGAGCACTTCCACACCATATCTGAAAACAAAGACTCACCCCGATTCGATGGCGCTAGCTACAACATTAGTTGCTTGCTTATGGTCTGCACAGCCCTTACCCTCCTCCCTCCCATCCCCTCCATCCCCGCTCCTACTGCCTTCAAAATGAAAGAGAATCTTCCTTCCTGAGGACTACGTTAGTCGTTCAGAGCTTTATAGTGATCATGATGCAACACAATTTCGTAAATTCCCGTAGACTTTCTTTGCAGATAAGTTTTTGTGAACAATGCTGGTGCTGAAAAAGAGATAAGCTGATATTATAATAGCTCAAAGAAAGATTTCACGTTCAGGACGGAGGTCGAACAAGTGGAAACTTACTTAGTGGAAAGACGGGCAGATCCCCTCCCCCAAGAGTTTGATTATTGAAAAATCAAAAACCACATTTGCACGAAAAATGCAGACAAGCAATTTCCAATGAATCGGACAATAAGATTGGTTTCAGTGCTCATTTGAGAAATAATGGTTTCTCCCAAATCACCTTACCTGGTTTCTAAAATTGGCTACACGATGGCTTCGAAAGCTCATGTCTTTATCATGCGCACGATTCTTTTACACGTCTCGCCCTAGGGATTAAACTCGCCAAAACTCGCGCAATGTATACACAAAGTGACTGGCGACATAGATCCAGGGTTAGGATTAAAAGCTAGGGGTGAATGATCTTGCCGTTTTACTCGACAACATTTGTCGGCAATTTTTGAAAGGGCCCGCTACGCGGGACCCTGCAAGTTGCTGGAGTGGATGGCACTGTAGCACCTAAGCTGCTCACCGTAATGAAAGTCGCGTAGAGTAAATGGCCGCGTCTCTACTGGCCCTCCCTCCCACCTCACACATGCACACGTCACGCATTGTACCCCTGGGCCGAGGACTCTCCCTCCTCGCCAATTGTTGGAAAAATCACACAGCTCCGCAAAAGTCGCTGAAGCTGATTAAATGGAAGGTTTACTTTTTGACAAATTGCGTGGCAGGATTTTTCTGCTGAGCTTTACTGGGCGATAGGTGATGGTTACTGGGAGTTTAGAGATGGATTTGATGTACTGAGCTGATATTATAATAGCTCAAAGGAAGATTTCACGATCAGGTTGGGGGTCGAAGTGGAAACTTACCTGGTGAAAAGACAGGCACATCCCCTAAGGGTGCGAACCGAGACGCATCTCGCAGCGAAGGACATGCTCGTACCCGCTGCGCTATCGACGTGGCACGCCCACCGAATGGCTAACCACATGAGGCAGGTCTTCAGCCGTTTAGCAGAGAAAGCGTCATCATTGAAGAGAGGCACACCGATGTATGTCGCACCAGTGCGGAAATGCAACGAGCAAGGATGGGGTCACTGTCGGGTTCTGGGCCAATTTCTCATGTTTTTTCGTTCATCACGGCACCACTGAGCTCCTCTACTTCAACTCTAATGGGCTGCATCCAAAAGTAAACTCCGCCTACTCCGCCTTGTTCAAGAGAGTAAATATAGAACGAAAAGGAAATCGTGATATTACTGAATTGCAATAAAAGATGAATTGTGAATCGCTTATCTCTGGACATTTGTGGCCTTTAATTTGTGATGAATGCTCAGTTCTATGATTGTGTATAAATTGGCTTGAGTAAGAGGATTTTAATGTTCACTTACGAAGGCGTAATTCATGAAGAAGTAGTGCATCTGAGTATAATCTTCCAGTCCAGCAATGGTGAAGCGTTCTGATGTGCGTTCGGAGAGACGTAAAGCAGCCTGAATATTGAAAATAGAAAAGATGAGTGGAATCACTCAACATGTTCGGTAGCCGTTACAACGTAGATGAAAAATGAACTGTTAAGGATTACTTGATCAGTGCCGATTTTTGGGAGGAGGTGGTGTAGCAACAAGTGGTTCCACATATCGCGCATATAGTACTGGGATCGAATACAGACTAGAGACAGCCCCAGATTATTCGAACCATTCATGCCCTCATGATTCATTTCTTAGCCAAGGTTTCTATGAGAACATAAACACGCTGACTTGTACGTCTGCTAGTCGCAACCCTAGATGATAAATCACATTGGAATACCATTAGGACTCGAATAAAGTGCCAATGCGTGGCGCATCCCACAAAGAGACGGATCAAAGGTGAAAATTCCACGTTTTATCACCACTGTTCAAGAAGGCGAAAATGGCATATGGGAAAATGGTGCCACATACCAAAAGTATTTGGCTTAGACCTTGGAATCAAGCCCACTCAGGTCAAACAAGCCTCCCATCCTCTAAGGTCGCAAACCGCTGTCGGATAGTCTGCGAGAATAAAAGTACTAACATTACATCTATTTGAAATGAAAGTCATTGGAAAGGCTTGTTCGCTACAGTTATATACAAGAGCCGATTGGGCTGCTAAATGAGTTTGAAGGCAAATTCAGTGATTTCATCCAATCATATTCCGATTAACACGAACCCGAATCGCTGCTCGCATTCCTCCATTGTCGGCGATGTTCTCCCCTTCGGTTCGCCTTCCATCAATCTGAATAACAAAAATCCTAATCGGTCTCCTTAACATTAACTTGGAATATATGCGATTTTAGACAGAGTAACTCCACATTATTTTAAGGGAGCAGCCAAAATTTAAAAAAAAAGAATAGCGAAGTCAGCGGTGGTAAACGCGTGATGCTATTCGGAACTCATTGGGTTCGCTCACTGTCTCTTGAACAGCTCTGGGCTTACCTGAACATTCAGATCGTTGACAGATATACTGCCATACTGATGATCGAAGCATTGTTTTTTGTGCTCAAAGTTCTTATATGTGGCCTCATCCCACCAATCGTTTTTATTGCCAAGTTCGTCGTAAGAAGCACCTAAAATTGTAGACACGAAAAGAAATTAAAAAGTAGGAAAGCGTAAAGAAGAGAAGGAAAATTCCAGCCAGCTCCAATCCCTTATCTACAAGGGACAGAACGGATGCGCTACCTAATATTTGAAACCATGTGCAATTATAGGGA
Organism: Ostertagia ostertagi; assembly: GCA_036418205.1. Taxonomy (NCBI): domain Eukaryota; kingdom Metazoa; phylum Nematoda; class Chromadorea; order Rhabditida; family Trichostrongylidae; genus Ostertagia; species Ostertagia ostertagi. The sequence continues at coordinate 12,191 of MU868376.1, forward strand.
AGCGATCAAAAGTGTTCGCTGTAATTGTTTTCGTGCATTTCTCTCTTTTTTTTAAAGTGATGCAAGGATTAGCTAGACATTTTGGCGCTAACTTAGTTGGAGGGGGAAAGGATCACGCAGCGGCGCGGCGCCCTCCAGGGCTTAGTCCGCCGAGCGCATTTCGAAACTGCCACGTGGCGACGAAATAGTAACTGCCCCTTGGACTAAGCCTTAGAGGAAGACGAACAGAGCGCCGCGCCGCCGCGTGTCCCCCCCCCCCAACTAAATTAGCGCCGACACTTTCCTCTAAGTCGTCAATCCCAAAAATACGAAGAACGAAAATATTAAGAGAAATAGCGGCGTAATGTGGCCTGAGGGGGGCAGTCACCGCCGCGGCGCGTACCTCAGTGCGGAGCGGGGGAATCCGTGAGCCAGGGAAGTGTAGCCAGTCTAGGGGGTGGGGGGTGAGGGCAGTCACTTGACATGCGTGAAAAGCTAGGAATGTTCGAGTTTCTACTTCGCGAACATTCTGTGCACCGACTGCCCCCCCCCCGAACCACATTGAGCCGTCATGGAATACCAATATTCGAAGAGTGTTCTTCAATTTAGAAATGATGCACAAAAAACCAGGTCAGCGATCACATTCAGTCGCTGCTTACCACTGTCATCGAAGGCGTGGGTGACCTCATGTCCAGCGACGACTCCTATGGCACCGTAGTTTAGTAGCCTGTAAAAATTAGGTGCTCAGGAAGTATGCAAGAATAGCCCACATTAAGAAGACAGTCGTAGCTTATTGAAGGAGGACTCCACGATTAGGTGATGGAACTGGAAACTTACCGATGATCCTTCGAGGTCGCACCAGTGCGGAAGGAACAGAGCCCATTTCTCAGGACCATTTAACGGTTTTTCTCATTCCCGGAGCCACATACCACCTCTACCCTAATTCTAATGGGCTGCCTTCTTGGGTGAACTACGCCTTCAAAGTAGTCATGCACTTGAAGTCACTCTTTTCCTTAAACGCATAACTACTTCATTTGTAGCACCAGCTGCAGCGTGCAAGGTTTCATGCGGGGAAAGAAAGTCTACGAAAAGAAACAAACTTCAAAAAGCGTACGGAACGAAGTATGTAGAGGGAAGGTCTAGTATAAGGCCTACCGTCGTGACTGAACTCAACCTCCCAAATCTAGGGTAAAGATAAAACGTTCCAGCACGATATATTTGGCTACAAAAGAAGAGTGAAAGTGAAAGAATTGTTTTTGCGTGTTTAAAGAGCCCAAAACTCCATCTGACAGTACTCAAGAGTAAATTGAAGAGCATAGCAGTTCTTCATTTTTTGGATTCACCAGTACAAATGATTTTTTCATCTTTCTCGTGTGTGATGTTTCCGAGAGATGGGCTTTGAAATCGTCTCAGTACCTATCAGAAACCTTAACCCTGCATTTCTCCACATAGTACTCAGCTGCCAGAGTAACAGTTTTCAAGATTTTGATAACCAGAAAACCAAAAACTCACATTTACACGAAAAATGCGGCCCGGTAATCTCCAATGAATCGGACAATAAGATTGGTTCCACTGCTCATTTGAGAAATAAAGGTTTTTCCCAAATCACCCTAACTGGTCTCCAAAATCGACTACACAATGGCTTTGAAAGCTACTCCCTTCAACATGCGCACCATTCTTCCCCCTGGGAGTGGTGTACGGCGCCAATGTCGTCCGCGGTTAGGATGAAAAGCTAGGGGTGAATAGTATTGCGTTCATACTCGACAACATTTGTCGATAATTTATGAAAGGGCCCGCTCCGCGGTACCCTTCAAGTTGCTGGAGTGGGTTGCTCCGTAGCACCTTGCTGTGCACCGGGGTGAAGGTGGTGTAGAGGAAGTTGCAGTGTCTTCACGAACCTCTCCTTTCCCTCCACACACACGCCGCGCACTGTGTCCCCGGGTCGAAGACCCTCCCTCTCCGCCAATGGTTGGAAAGATTCCATGGGTCCGCAAAAGTCGCTGGAGCTGACCAAATGGAAAACCCCGTTTCGGACAAATTGCCTGTCAGGCTTTTCTGCTAAGCTCTACTGGATGGTTACAGGGAGACTACGGATGGCTTTGATAGTGGGTTGATATTATAATAGCTCAATAATGATTTCATGATCAGGTCGGAGGTGGAAGGAGTGAAAACTTACTTTCTGGAAAGACAGGCAGATCCTCCAACGATAAGGGTGCGGACCGAGACGCATTTCGCAGCGGAGAACATGGCTGTCCCCGACACCGCACGCCCACCGCCTAGCTAACTACATGAGGCAGGTCTTCAGCCGTATAGCAGGAACAGCATAGCGTTGAAGGGGGCAGCGTCGATGAGAGTCATGAAAGCATCTAGGCGAAAATCAACGGACAAGGAAGGGGTCCCATTTCTCGGGTTCTGGGCCGTTTCTCATGGTTTTTTCTTTATTCCGGCACCACTGACCACCTTTGCCTTAATTCTAATGGTCTGCATTATAGTTATAAACTCCCCCTTCCTTGACTTTGGGCCCTGTGAAGTGTTACAAGTAGCCTAGTATGGCGGTTTCCTATAATGCTAGGTAACCAACCAGTGCTTTCTTTTTAGAAGCTGCAACACATTCTGACAGGGGGACACAACATGGAGACGTCATTGGTAACAGGGTGCTGAGACGGTTTGAGCACATCACCCAGCGCATGGTGAAAGGGCGCTCCCAGTGGTTTCCAGTAGTCGTACCGCTCCAAAATCCTTTCACCATTGACGTCTCCAAATTGCCTCCCCCTCTCGGTCGCTGTGATCACTACGGAGCGAAATTTTAGAGGATCAGTGCTCAAACTGTGATCGCTTGGTACACGCTGCGGCGCAATGCACGCAACCATGTGAAGACACATTCCGGTACCCGATAGGAGACCCGGCGCGCAGCGAGAAGGCAGAGACGCACATGGGTCAGCGGACGAGTCGTGGCGCGTGCTGTGTAATGTTGGACGAATTATGGTAAATCTATTCAAATCGCTGCATAGTTGCAACTCGCCCGTTGACCCGTCTGCGTCCCTACCTCCTCGACGAGCTACGCACCCCTGCCTGGTATCTACTACTTCGGCTGCATTCTCGGATATCCTGCCCGACCACACTCGTGACGTCGCTTTAGCCGAACCGCCGCAACGAGTACCTCCTGATCTACACATAATTGTGCTTCCAACAATATATAAGAGGGTTTGAGAAAAAGCATAGGAATAGTGTACCTAGGCAGAGAAGCGTTGAAAAATGGAGATTGCATAATGCCGGCTGATATAGCTGAAAGTAATGTTCATGAATGGAGAACAAAAAATCATTCCTGAGAAATCCTCACCGATTTGATTTTTATTGCCGTCATAGAACGCATTTACTTCCATCACCGACGTGTCGAATGTACCCCGAGAGTTGATCATGTCCAATTTCAGAAATGCGGTCTCCTGCATCCACTGATGAATAGCCATTGAGATGTCGTAGTACGAGTTTAATGATGAATAGGATAACTGAAAAAGATTGATTCAGAGTTTTCAAGAAATGAAACGCGCTCAGGTTCAACCCGCTCCAACCTAATTTATAATGTTCTACTCACATGTGCGTATCGCACCTTCCGCATTGTGTCGTTGAAAATGCTGTTGTCATAGCCGATAAAATCTCGAATAGCGTTAGCCTAAATGAGTAAAGATTCATAGTAATGGAGTGTAGAGTAGTGTCCAGAGATTTTCCGAAAGATTTTGACCGCTTCCCCATTTCTCGAAAGCATGAGCATCTCGACCTGCACTCTCCAAAATGCAAGCTAGACAAAAGGAGTGGAGGGGCTAAAAATCTTATGGAAGTTATGTGCCAAGACGAGAGAGAATAAAGCCCATTTCGTTGTAAATTCTCAACCAAGCATTTGTGAATAGTTGATTGGAACAATGGATGACATTGAAAGCCCATCAGGTAAAGGGTTTATTAGGTAAGAATCACTCCAGAGTGGTGGTGACTGGCCGGTGAGTTGATGTCTGCGTCTCTCTAACTTTACATTTTCTCAGATGTTTGCCGTCTTCACTCTCATCCCGAGGCTCATTCACCCCCTTTCGAGTTGTGAGTATAGAGAGCTTGAAGGCCTCTTCTAGGCAAGGCAGAAACACAGACGGTTGGCGGACGAGTTCCAGCACGTAGCGATCTGGTGTCGAGCCGATTTGATTGCGCTATAGTACGTAGGGTACGCGGTGCAACTCGTCCGCTGACCTGTCTGCTTCTCTGGCTTCTCGCCGCGCCACCTTCTCCTATCGGGTATCTGGTCAAGTTGCGCTACTCGTGCGATTTCACTACCTCATTTGTTCCCTCACCCCGTTGTCTATGTTCCAATCCAGCTAATTTAACTATCTTGGTGCCTAGGTGACTCACTTTTCGTCGAGCTCTTTTCTTTGTGTTCGCATCCATCCACTCGTTCTTGCTCAACATCTCCAGAAATGCCGCTCGTACATCTTCTACCAATTCCTTTACGAGAAATACTGAAAATGACCACTTCATCATGAAAGATATTTGTAAACAGGCGACGAACGGTATTCGTGAAGTCTAGACTGGTCTTCCCTTACCGCTGTCGAAGTTGAAGTATCTTTCAAGATATCGTCGTCCAGCAATATCGTAGAAAGTGTTCATAGTTAGACTGACGCAGTCTTCAATTCGATCTATTCCTGTCACGCCGTAGACTTGCTTCGTGAATTCCTTAAAGGCGGAGTTCACAACTGGAAGGCAGCCAATCAGAAATAAAGTAGTGGCGGGTGTCTTAATTGCCCGTTGATTTCTATATTGATGCGACCCTCATCGGCGCTGCCCTCTTCAACGCTAATGCTCTTCCTGATATACGGCTGAAGACGCGCCCGATGTGGTTAGCCAGTCGGTGGGCGTGCCGCGGCCATAGCGCCGCGGAGACTGGCACGTCCTCCGCTGCGAAATGCGTTTCGGTCCGCACCCAGGGGATGTGCCTGTCTTTTCACTAGGTGAGTTTCCACTTCTTCGACCCCCAACCTGATAGTGAAATCTTCCTTTGAGCTATTATAATATCAGCTCAGTACATCAAATCCATCTGTAAACTCCCAATAACCACTCATCATCCCCCAGTGAAGTTCAGCAGAAACGCCTGACAGGCGATTTGTCGGAAGATGAACTTCCTATTCAATCAGCACCAGCGATTTTGCGGACCCTTGCAATTAGTCCAACGATTGGGGTGGGGGGGGGGGGAGGGTTCTCGGCTCAGGGACAGAATGTGTAGCAGTGTCCCTGCAGGGCAACTATCACTGATCGCCCCTTCTTGATGATACAACCCTTCGGGCCTAATATTGCCAAGTCGTCTGATGTATGACATTGACGTCCTACATCGATACACATCTAAGCCCCATCCAGGAGGAGGAGATGTGGGAACAGTCGTAGAGAGCGGGTCAGTTCCTCTACGCGATTTCCACCGCGGCATGCATCATCTCTGCCTCCCTCCCTTCAGCAACTTGCAGGGTCTCCCGAATCCGGGGCCCTTTCAAAAATTAGACTCTCCCCTACGCTGCGCGAGCTTGGCACCCGCCACCGCAGGGGACAGTATCACAACTAATGCCACTTCCGTACCTATATCGCATTTCACTTCCTAAGCCTAAGTCTGGCTGCTACGTCGCCAATCACATAATGCATGACATTGGCGTCGTACATCGCGCGGGATTTGGCGAAACCAATCTCTAGGGCGAGACTTGCAAAAGAATCGTGAACGAGGCCAAAACTTTCAAAGCCATTGTGTAGTAGTTTTGGAAACCAGGTAAGGAGATTTTGTGAAAATCGTGTTGGAAACCAGGTAAGGAGATTTTGTGAAAATAGTGTTGGAAACCAGGTAAGGAGATTTTGTGAAAATCGTGTTGGAAACCAGGTAAGGAGATTTTGTGAAAATCATTATTTCTCAAATAAGCACTGAAACCAATCTTATTGTCCGATTCATTTCACCATTTTTTTGGATTACCCGGCTGCATTTTTCCTATAAATGTTAGTTTTTGGGTTTTTAGTAATCAAACTTTTAAAAATTGTTACTCTGGTAGCTGACTAAAAAATTGAGAGGTGTTACTCGTTCGAAATGATGCCATTTGCTTCCAAGTGCCGTCAGTTGGATGTCTTTTTCGGCTTTTCAAACACAGCAAAAACACTTCTTTCCCTTTTCACTCTTCTTTTGCAGCCTAATACATCGCGCTGGAACGTTTTATCTTTACCCTAGAATTTGAAAGGTTGAATTCAACTACGATGGTACGCCTTATACAAGACCTTTCCTTTTCCTACCTCGTTCCATACGCTTTTTGAGGTTTGTTTCCTTTCGTGGACTTTCTTCCCCTTCATAAGACTTGCCACGCTGCAGCTACTCTTATAAGTGAAGTATTATGCGTTCAAGGAAAACACCGACTTCAAGTGCATGATTACTTTTAGGGTGTAGTTCACGTAAGAAGGCAGCCCATTAGAAGTAGGTGGAGGTAGTCAGTGGTCCCGGAATGGAGAATAAACATCAAAAAGTTCCGAGGAATGGGTCCTTTCCTTGCTCGTTGATTCCAGCATTGAAGCACCTCGAAGGATCATTGTAAGTTTCCATATCCTCTACCTATGACCTTATCGTGAGGTCCTCCTTCAAGTTCAATGAGCTACGACTGTCTTCTTAATGTGGACTATTCTTGCAGATTTCCTGAGCACCCGATTTTTACAGGCTATCAAACTACGGTGCCATAGGAGTCGTCGCTGGACATGAGGTCACCCACGCCTTCGATGACAGTGGTAAGACACCGCAGCGATCGAAAGTGATGCCGACATAGTTTTTTGTGCATCATTTCTCCTAAATTGAATAATGCGCTTCAAATATTGACATGTCATGTCGGCTCAATGTGGCTCGAGGGGGGAGAGGGCAGTCGCCGCGCCCGCACGACATGACGCGACATAGTGGAAATTCGAGCATTCCAGCTTTTCACGCATGTCAAGTGACTGCCTCATCCCTCTCAACTCTCCCCCTAGACTGGCTACACTCCCCTCGCTGACGGATTCCCCCTCCGCACTGAGGTGCGCGAACACGCGACGCGCTGCGGCGGTGACTGTCCCCCACCCCTCAAGCCACATTGCGCCGCTATGTCTTTTAATGTTTTCGATTCCTTAAATTTAGGGATTGACGCTTTGGAGGAGGTGTCTGGCTAATCTTTGTATCACTTTCGAGAAAAAAAGGAATGCACGAAAACAGAACACTTTAGGCCGCTTCTCTATCTAAATTGCACATGGTTTCAAATAGATAGCGCAAGTGTTCCATCCCTTGCTGAAAGCGGATTGGAGCTGGCTGGTCTTCTTCTCTTTATGCTTTCCTATTTTTTGAGTTTCGCTTCACATCTGCAATTTTATAATAGGTGCTTCTTATGATGATTTTGGCAACAAACGTCCGCGTCGATAGCGAAGCGGGATGGCCATTGAAATATTAGGTACCGGATATCTTAGTGTCGCTTTTCTGAGTTCAGGAAGTTTTGGGGCCGATTACTATGGAAAATCAATATCCCAGAAGGCAGTTTTTGCTCATTAATATTGCGAAATATGTTGCTTACCGTCTTCTTAATGTCGTATAACGAAGTTATTACAGGGTTGGTTCACAAGATTAACTTTCCCCCGCGCATGGCCACGATCAGGGCCTCGGCCCATTTTTATACTTTCTTCTGAAAATTCCTGGGTCCAGTGTGCAAATTCGCATGTGTGTACCAAATGCATCAAAATTCTTGCTGAGAGCTGTAACCTCCGCCCACCAAACCAGCATTGCATTTGATGGAGGGAATACTACCATTTAAAATGCTCATCGGTTTTTCACAGTTTTCTTAAAAGACAGTAAAGTCTTTGAAGGGATGCCCGCAACCGTCGCCAAAAAGGTGGTCCTAGCTAAATCAGTCAAAACGGGGCTGCACCAGTCTTGTGCTGGAATGGTAGGACACCCTAGCAGTTACTGATCGATGGTGCACAGACGCTCTAACGAAGTTGATTGACCAAGAAATTCTAATAAATGTGCTCATCTGCTACTCACGTGTGCTCAAAAAGGGTGCGTTTTTGACCCTATGTGGCAAAAAAGACTCCGGGAAAAATTGTCCAGTTGAGCTGGTAAGTAATAAATTTTCCACCAAACAGTGCAGACCCTACTCTAACTAAATGTATACATATTTTGTCCAGGCCCAACTGTTTAGTTTTTTTTTTTTTTTTTTTTTTTTTTTTTTTTTTTTTTTTTTTTTTTTTTTTTTTTTTTTTTTTTTTTTTTTTTTTTTTTTTTTTTTTTTTTCTTTTTTTTTTTTTTTTTTTTTTTTTTTTTTTTTTTTTCTTTTTTTTTTTTTTTTTTTTTTTTTTTTTTTTTTTTTTTTTTTTTTTTTTTTTTTTTTTTTTTTTTTTTTTTTTTTTTTTTTTTTTTTTTTTTTTTTTTTTTTTTTTTTTTCTTTTTTTTTTTTTTTTTTTTTTTTTTTTTTTTTTTTTTTTTTTTTTTTTTTTTTTTTTTTTTCTTTTTTTTTTTTTTTTTTTCTTTTTTTTTTTTTTTTTTTTTTTTTTTTTTTTTTTTTTTTTTTTTTTTTTTTTTTTTTTTTTTTTTTTTTTTTTTTTTTTTTTTTTTTTTTTTTTCTTTTTTTTTTTTTTTTTTTTTTTTTTTTTTTTTTTTTTTTTTTTTTTTTTTTTTTTTTTTTTTTTTTTTTTTTTTTTTTTTTTTTTTTTTTTTGATTTGTCAGATGATTCCAAATCGACCTACCTCTCTTTTTCGTCTCAAAAAATTCCTAACTTTAATCGTACGAGGTTTTCACTCATACTGGTAAATGGGAAAGGGCTAATGAGTCATTCGATGGATATGCCGTTTCACTCACTGGATTTTGAATTAAAATATTGGTGGTCCGAAACTCGCGGTGAAAAAACGACACTAAGATATCCGGTACCTAATAGATCGCCGGGACATATCCTTGGCAGCGTTAGCACGTCGCTCCGCACGCTTAGAGTCTCCGCCTGTCTTTCCACCAAGTAAGTTTCTTTATTCAACCTTCCTTATCGGGGAATCCTTTGAAGTGGGAACGACATTGCCTTTGATGTAGCAAGAAGGAAGACAGACTAGCAGTAGTACTACCTTTCACACCCTTCGAAAAGAATGAGCTGTACGGTCGCGGGTGGTTATATTACCGGGATTCAAGGTCAGCTATTGTAGTTCAAAAAACCCCTTTTTCTATGCTGCGTTTAATACTTGTAGCGGAAACTAGACAAAAGAAACGATAACAGTTGCTTTACCTCCCCCCTCTTCCCCATGAAAAAAACCTTGGATGCCTGGACCTGCCTCATCTATTTCCAATACATATAGGGTATGCAGTCGGCCTAGTACAACATGGAAATTTGCTAACCTCCATCAAACGTTGGAAATCTTCTCCCAGAAAGTCGGCAAAGTGGAAAATGACCTGAAATGAATGGAAATGGCACGGACAAGATCTCCAAGCACTAGTACAAATAACTGCGAACTGAGAAATTTCGTTGAAAGCGAAATTGATCGCTGCTGGGTCCAATAAGGTTGAAATCATTTGAATTAGCCTTTTCTTGTAAATATACCTTCACTAGGTTTATCTAACTGTCATTGAAGGCAGTGCTTACGAAGAAGTGCGGTAGCGAGGAGGTATATAGTACACCATCGCAAGCGAAAGCTAGGTGAAAGAAGCGAATCTTACGGTTTTTGCGAAATGAGAAGCGCTGGTTGTGGCGCAAACAAAAATGTCCCCACCTCAAAATCGCTCTATACACAAATGCGGTCTCGCGTTAGGCTTAATTGTCTTGCAGTTTTCATTTTGGAGGCGCATTTATCATGAAGCCGTATCTTGTTATCTTGTCATGCCAAGTATTCCTTCAGGAAACTCGAAGTCAAACAAAAAATTCTAGGTCGTTAAAGGCAAAGTTCGGGCTCAGACCCACCTAATAAGCCCTTAAAGTGGCTAGAAGCGCATGGGACGCAACTGCAGGCGACTCGCCAAGTTCCCGCATCGAAATGCGTCACTAATGGTAGACGCTAAGATAATTCGACTGACCGGAAAGTTACACGCAACGTTTTGGATTACAAATAGTATAATAATCTAAACACTGAAATGAGTAGAGACTGCTACGTTGCGGAAAGTTTCAAAAGGGCCGGCAGGGAGATGAGAGATAATGTGAGCGCGGAGAGCGGTAGAGAAATCCGAGAAGAGAGAGCATAGCAGATCAGCATTGCGACGCAGACAAAATATCGAGCGGTGGGCGGAGCGTGTCGCAACAGGTGGAGCGTGTCAAAGTCCTTGGCCCTAGCGCCGTAGTGACGCATTTCTATGCAGGAACTTGGCGAGTCGCCTGCAGCTGCGTCCCATGCGCTTCTTGCCACTTAAAGAGCTTATTAGGTGGGTCTGAGCCCGAACTTTGCCTTTAACGACCTAGAATTTTTTGTTTGACTTCGAGTTTCCTGAAGGAATACTTGGCATGACAAGATAACAAGATACGGCTTCATGATAAATGCGCCTCCAAAATGAAAACTGCAAGACAATTAAGCCTAACGCGAGATCGCATTTGTGTATAGAGCGATTTTGAAGGGGGCACATTTTTGTTTGCGCCACAACCAGCGCTTCTCATTTCGCAAAAACCGTAAGATTGGCTTCTTTCACCTAGCTTTCGCTTGCGATGGTGCACTATAATATACAGGGAG
>MU868376.1:29265-51829 GCA_036418205.1 Ostertagia ostertagi
AAAAATGAAAAATGATCTGGGAGTGACGCTGGTACTAACACCATTTCTGTAATTTTCGGCATGTTTTACTCAGGTATGGAACCCGTTGCCGTCAAGAGCGCATACGTTAGCTCGCACTCGTAACCACTCGACTAACTTTAGACTGAAGCAGGGGCCAGGTTCGAGTTGGTATGTTATGTTTTTTTTTCGCAAATGAGACAAAAAAGGCGATGAGGAACGTTATTGGGAGGGGGAGGGGGGAAGCAAAAAGCGTCCTAGAAAACAGTGGATCTCTTTTGTGAGGATGATCGTGGTATGATGAAGAGATATAGCGCTGCGAGGAGAGGGAAAACGCGAGAGAGCACGTCGTACGCGAGAGGGCGCAGACGCCACGTATGCTCCGTTGGATAGGATGGCAGCGCGGCAGCGGGCAAAGCCAGGCCTTATTGTTAGCGCCATTGTCGCGCACTTTTGTGTCGCAGCAGTGTCGCACCTCCTGTGCTTGGACGCAGCTCTGTCACACTCCAGGAGGGACTAGCTCTCAACAGCTAATCCCGAACCGTGGTGTTAAAATCAAATACCCTGAAGTTCCGATTATTTCGCATGAAACTCTTACCTGATCTATTGTCGACATTATACTGTACACCATCTGCTTCTACTCGTATATCCTCGAAAGACATAACACCGTTATGGATCTCGACATCCTTCATATAGAGCGTGAGCTTATTAGCTCGTAGAGTAGTATTATTCATAATACTAAGTAAATTAATTTTTCTGCAGTCAAATAATGCTGTAATTGAGTACAGTAGCAGTAGGATGGAGTTCAAATCCATTAGACAATGCAGATCTGTTAGTTCTTGACTAATCTATCAAAACATGATGACTTCAGAGGCGGAGTCGAGTAGAAGTTCAGTTTAGTGAATGATGAGAGGTATTTGTGAGTCTGACTCACACTACACGCAATCTCGACCGATTATGGCATGCATGAACTATACCGCAGTACCGAAAAGAGGGGCGGAGGGTGCAGTGCAGATGATCCCATATGCGGCTATTACTAGCACCGCTGTACCGGTTTTTCTTCGAATCCACCCTCATAAAAACGCTCGAGCATTACCGTGTTGTCAACGGCAAACCAGTGGAAAGGTAATCCCGAGCGAACTAGCGGTGATCCGCTGGGAAATATGTGGAGAGCGGCCAAAGGATGACGTCACTGCAATAGTTTTCAAACTGTTGCTTCCACTCAGCTAAATTGCTAACTTGAGGTTCAAATGTGAGATATGAGTGTCGATTGACTCGCCAGAGGAAACAAAAATTGAAAAGTAGAAGGTGAGAACGACTTTGACAAAAATTCTTTCTTGAAGTAGTGATAGAGCTCTGGAGCAGGGTCAACCGTGCTTCTTGGCGAGGGGAGATGCGGATTTGAGCCTTTCTGGAAGGAGGGTCGTATTTTTGGAAGTCAAATGAGTCCTGGTGGCTGGTCGTGTTCGACGGGTTCTACGACGGTTTCAACAGAAACTTCACGAAACAATAAGTAGCAAAAACTAGAGGATTTTCTGATCTATAAAAATGGTTAATTCCCCCCCTCCCGCTTCAGCCTTTCAAAATCAATTACGGGCGAGAAGTGGCCGCCGTATCGGGCTCGTCCGCAAACTCCATAGTGGCTACGTCGTATCGAGATACCGCAGAAGGAGGAGGGTCGTAAAATTTCGGAGTTGGAACAATGTACAGTTGGACGTGCCTAGGAATCAGAAAGTCTTAGAGACATGTGGTATCGAGGAGAGAAAAGAACAGGCGGAGACGAGAGAGCCTGGGGAATAGCGAGACAGCAGGCATCACTGTGGCCATCCTCCGTGGTTGCTTAAGATACCCACTGTTGCAGCAGCTGCTTAGCTACTTTCCCCAAGTATTTTAATTTCAAAATGTTCTACCTCATGGATCGGAACTCATCAAATTCCTAAAGATCGACGGCAAAGATATGATGAAATACCGGTTGCTTTCATGTCATGTCGCAACTAGTAGTGATTGTCAGATAAGATTGCCAGATTTGAGAAAACCGTTGAACATAATAAAATTGAAGGAGGGATTGAACAAAGAAGTGGTCTGAATGAGTAAAGAAGGAAACGAAAATTGACCAAAGCGTAAGAAAAAGTCACTCGGGGGCGTAAAAAAATGTCACTCGGGAATTGACATTCTCTTTTCGAAATGCGTCACTAATTCGAATTCAGCACAGAAAAGTACTAGCATTTTACGCTAGCGGCTAGTCACCACAACAAGTTACGGTACACTTGACGCATAATTCGAAGTTTTTCTAGTCTCCATGTTATCCCTTACTGAAAGCTCGCAATTATTGCCGATATGTATTGCTCTTATATGCCAGTCTGTCTTGATAGTTACAAACTATTATTTGTTGGCTCGTCGCTTCAATCGTTCTTCTCATTCATTTCAGTCTGAGAACCTTGAAGTCACCTGACCAAACATATCATCCATCCGCGTTCCGACGTCGTGCCAAAAATCTTCGGAATACTCACAAATCAGTGCGATGGAATTCGAAACCTTCTCAGGCCCCTAAAGAACATGAAAAAAAAGAACAAAAGTCAGCCTAATAACTGAAAGGTACCAACCCAAAAGAAGACATAATGCATACCTTCGGCCTCACCTCCATTGGCATAGAAGAATGGAACAGTTCAGAAATTCACCTTTTAGCGAGCCTTTTACCCACTATCCGACCTTAGAGAGGCGTCGTTGGATGGCATTTGATCAGGAATTGATCTCAAGACCATCTGCCTGGATAGTGGCGTCACTTTCCACTGCACCACTCACTCTTCAGATGGCATGCATATGCAATTCTGTCCTGTCGCGTGCTCCCGCTAGCAGTAACGAACTGCTCGACAACAGTAAACGTCACTGCTAATTCAAGTCAACAAATCAAACACCTGCAGTGCACAGTTGCATAATGCTCGACCCTTGAAAGTATGTGCGATCATGACGACCAGGGGAAAATTCATTGATTAAAATGACCCCTCTTCTGCCCGCAGCCCCCTTTGGCCTGAGCCTGGAGAGAGGGAGGGCCACAAGAACTGGTGAGCCACTCACCTTTCTTGTAGCCCTTTCTCTCTTCAGGCTTAGGCCTCCCCCTAATGGTAAACTGTGAAGTGTGTTGAGATCTATGTAGGTTCCGGTGGTGTTGATCGGGTAGTTCTGAAGTGCCGTTCGTCTTCCCAGGCTCTGAAAAACATAATCTCGTCTATAGGCTGGTCTACACTTCCTTACTGTCCTTTCCTTGTTCATTTCAGATGTTGAAGAGCTTGGCTTCCTTAATTTATCTATCTATTTAGTTATAAAACCATGCCTTCAGTGACGTGCCGTATCGAAAATATAGGGGTGCGAGGAAAGTGGAAAAGCTCAGCTCAAAAGAAAAAGAAAAAATTAGAATGAACGGAAAATTACTACAACAACCTGCCATAAAACCAGTAGTTACTTACAATTACTGAAGTTTTTAACCTCCTTATGCACGTTTCCATCAGCCAGTATTTTCAAAATGGATCAGCCCCATCTATTTGCCGATGTCACTATGGCTCATTTCAACAGTTGGCGCCGGTCGGTCTCCTGTTGTCAGACCGTACACGTGGTCTGCGGGCTTGCCGTTGTCCCTACGAGGTTGAACCTCATTTTCGCCCGCTATCACTTGTTCGTCGTGAACAGGCGCGTATGTCGCGGTTGACAAATGTACTTCTCTTTGATGTGTGAGCGCCACCGCTATGTAATTGCTGGCTCTCATTTGTCCATCATCACTTACAACGACGTCCACAATGTAATGCAGATTGAGTGATTTCATTCAATTGCGTGCAGAAGCAAAAAAAAGCCGAACTGCGAAAAGCGTAAGCCTTTGGGACGCTATAATCCGCTAATCCACCTTTCACACCACCTTGGGCGTCCAACTTCCTTATTCCCTGGAAAATAGAACACCAGTCGCACAATTCTAGGCTAGGTTGTTGAGCTGATCGAATTCCTTTTCTATTTTAGGTGAGTCTGAAAAAAAAACATTTAATCCAGACAACACCTGTAATTTTTGCAAAATTCTAAACTAATTCGTTTCAGTGGGACTAGATATGGAAAGGTTCCATGAGCAGTAGGGCAGGGGGGGGGAGGTGGGACAAGTAGAAGGATTGGCCAATTCAAGCCGATCGTTGGTTTATTCGAAACGTATTATTTTTTTGAGCCTAAAATGATCCTTATCTCACTATTTAGGTTGATGCATAATTATTGCGGCTTTTTTCGCGCGTTCTTTTCTCGAGAAGATTGGCGTTTGAGTTTCTGTTTTTTTTTCATGAGAATATTCTTCTTTCTTCCATTAACAGAAATGCTTATCGGAAATTGTCCTCATCTTCACCACACATGCTTACTACTTCTATAAATGTTAGAAGGCGGCGGGGCCATTCCGCGATCTCATCAAACTTCTCAGCGAGGGAGCAATTAGCAAAACCCAAGACGAAGGATCGTTCAAGAAGTTTAAAACGCCACATCTACCGAGCGGAGCTCCTACACGACTAGCAATTCAATCAGACGTTGAAAAACTGGCAAACGAACAAATTTTAGGATGAGCTGGATGCGTTGGTGGCCAGTGTTAGAGCGTGGATCGTCTCCGAGAATCGTGACTTTTTTATCCGTGGAATCACCGAGAGAAAAGCAAATTGGAAGCATTCATGAGGGAGGGTGGCCGCGCTCTGGGGTTATTATTTAAACATGTTTTTGTTGAATAATTTTGTCGTTTTCGCTGAATAAAATCTGTTGGAAAAAGCCGCAATAATTATGCATCAACCCAATATTTGCATTTGTTCTTTTATTTATTTTTTCTTTGCATTGGTAAAGCTGCCACTAGGCAGTTCCCTGTACATGTGATCAATGGAAGCAGGCTAGTGAAAAAGCGTATCCACCACCTGGAGGGACAAATTCTAAAGAACAAGACGAAGAAGTAAGGTAGAGGAAGGTGGTGCTGCTACCTACCACTCAATTAGTTTGAGCTTCTGATGCCGTCCAGGCCACCCAAGCTTCGTATCACTTCTAGTCCATGTAAGTGCTGATGGGTTATGCTGAAGGAATAAATCCGTTGGCTTAATAAAGCTTCCACAAGTTATCACAGTGTCGAATACACAATCAAATGTTGCTACAATACTGAAGGAAAGGGAAATTGCGTTGCACAATCCAATATTCAGGTGCGCTGCCGGCTGCTCTTTTGCTTTCATTTCTCAGAACTAAAAGGAGCACCTTGGGGCGCTAGAAATTTCAAGACGAGTCCGTTCATTCCTGGCAAAAAATGAGGCTTCTAACCTTCTCACCAGAAACTTTCTCAGAGTCTTTTTGAATAAAGGTGGAAAGGGTAGGGAGAGCCTCGGTGAGTGGACGGTAGAGAGTTAGAGAAGTGCTGCTAGTTGCATACGCTATACTGCAGTGCCTATTCGTGGATTCTTATATCGAACTAGGAAATTTGCAGAGTTTTTTTGGTGGAAATTTCTAAAAAATACTGTGCAGAAAAACATCTACTGTGTGCATCATTTACATGTGATTAATGCATAGCAATCAAACAATAAATCAATATGAATAAAGCTTCGATATTAAATTTGTGCTCAATGAATGAATGGAGGTGACCTAATAAAATTTTTCTTCCACGTTTTCAAAGTATGTGCAGTACATGGAGGAATAAGAATCAGTGTTAAAATCTAGGCTGGCAGTAATTTACATGTAAAAACTTTAAATGTCAGCAACATCTCTTGCTATGAAGCTTTGTGGCCCCAAGCCATCGAGACATCCTTTGCTATTTCTTTAGTGAAGCCGTGTATCGGCCATCTCTTCCATGATTCCAAATGGCATTCATCGCTCGGGGCCTATTAAAAGGCCTTATTTTGTAATCAGGACACAGCTATTTGGGTCCCTACCTTGAGAGTCACCTCTTCAACTTACCCCCAACCCTTCTAGGTCATTACCATGTGGTTGAGGAATTTGGTGGGAATTCCCAGTGTAAGGCCCACTAGACACGGTGCCGCCGGCATCGTTCCGTAGCGCTGACAAATGGAGACGAATGGCGGACGACACCCCTCGGGTCGACCGAATACAAACACTCTCATCACAACAACTGTTGACGTCCATAAAATCGGCAAGAAAAGCAGCGCCGTAACCATTGTGGTTAATGTGCCAATGGGATGCTTCACTTCAGTAGCTGCTACGGTAGCGAATGAGTGTCGTCTTTACGGATATGTGAAACGACAAGATGTGAAGTGGCAGTGTGAAATGCATTATTACAACGATCACCCGAATGTTTTTCCATGATGAAGCATGTCATAAGCCGACCACATTGCTCATGTTAAGAAGGCTCAAATGGTCAGATCTAGCCGGTAGTCGGTTCCCACATTTCGAGCCGTCGTCCAGTGTTATAGTGAGCATATGCGGATGAGATCAAAACGAGTCCAGATGTTCGACATCGCTTAGAATATCGGGCTTTTGCCAAAGTATGTGAACTTCGCACAAACTTCAGGCCAGTAAGAAGAGGTTCACGAGAAAAGCCAGGCCGTTTCACTTAGAACCTACTTCTCAGAGGCTAAATTCACTCACGATCAGACCTTGATTGATAAGAAGAAAAGCCCATGAAGACTCCGCAAATAATGGAACCCAAGCGTCGAACAATCCTTTCTTCAGACGCGCTACGCCTCCAGTCAACTTTGAATCATAGTGATATTATATGTGTTGTATTTCAGTGCGATCTGGTCAATACAACATACCGGCGGGGTCAGTTAATAGGCAGGGCAGCCCCATATCCTTTTACCCAGGTCTAGTCCGAAACGTGATAACTCCGGAATAGTGGAAGGCTCGGTTGGCTTAGACGGCGTATAAGCTGGAAGTCTGTTGGATCTTCACTGGCTCTACGTTGTATCCTCGTTTCAAGCTTCTAGCCTGCGCAAGGGGCACCGACCCAAAACTAGTAATAGCGCAAGTGTCTTGTGGCGCGGCAAAGTTTTTCCGCGCTAATTTGATGTGATATTCGTGTTGTACGGGTTGAAATACCACTGGAGTAGTTTTCTAGCCAAATACCTGATCACGGACAAATTTCGAAGATTTGAATTCAGCTGTTTTTGAGGGTAGATAGTGTCAAGCTTTAAATTTCGCACGCTTTTGAACTTCCAGTGAACTTCCAGAACCTTCTTGGTATCATCTTACTCAATGCCACAAAATGTGAAATTGTTGTAAAATAGGATTAGTAATCAGAGTTGTATTAAAAAGAATGGGAAAAGAGTCGGCCAATAGTAGGCATCGGTCCTGGTCCTACCAAGGTTCAAACCTTTCGATCTATGATTGGTTGATCATTCGTTATCACCCTGTTCCGATTTTTTCCCACGTTAGCTACTCCGTTTGCCAGCTAGAATTAGATACTGCGTAGAATAGTGTGCTCTGGTAATTGGCCGTCGAAATCAGCGCTTTCACCATATGTTCGGTCGTTTATACAATTGGTGGTTAATTGGAAATGAATAGCCCCTCGCTCATTCCACAACACGTCGATGTAATGTAACCCTAGGACATTAAGCCTTACACTGATTGCTCGTCGATTTGCAACACTCGAATTCGCATATGGAAGAGCAGTGGAATTAGGCCCGTGCCTACTAGCGTGTCAACGTGAAATGTGACAATCTTTGAATGAATAGCACCGCAAGACCTTGAACCTTGAATCTCAAGCGACTGGATTACGGTTGTTGCATATTCTGAGATGTCCTTCTACATAGCACTTTCAGTCGAGTTGAACGTCCTTAACAAGTCTCATGCAAAAGTGACTTCTAGGCCTCCAATGAAAACCGAGCCAGGGTCACGTTTGGATGGATGTGGGCTTACATTCAACCCTTCTTCCTCTTTCCACCACCCACCCCTTAAAGTCTATCGACTTGCTTGTCTTTCTTCCCATAACCTATTCGCCTGTCCGTTGTGCTACTGTTTTCTTATAGTTCTGATACGAGCTTTCTTTGTGGGGTTCACTCCGACCAACATTTCCACCTCACATCGTTTTCAAGGGCTTCAGATCGCACCACTGTAGTGTAGTAACGGTACACTCATCACATTAGCAGCGGATCGCCGATGAGTCTGAATTTGTAAATCTGCTGAGCGGGGAGAGGAGTGAAGGGCCAAACACAAAACTGTTGAAATCGCAAAAATTAGGAAAAAATTCAAATGTTGGAGTTCTCTAGAAAAATCATGAAGAAATTGGACATGCCTCAAAAATTTCTTTCCCATTTCTCGTGAGATCACAGAGTCACATTGAACAAATATAGGGGGGGGGGGGGGCAAAAAAAGACATTTTGCCCATGTCGCACTTCGGCCTTTTTTTCTTCGCAGAGATTGCCGTCGTTGACGGAAGTTCCTCAGCAAAATATTCCCTAAATGTCCCTCTATAAGTACACGCAGGCCCTCCTTCACTACCCTCACCGTCTTCAGAATATGACGTCATCTGTCACCGTCGTCGAGCTCAGGGAGGCCTAGTAACTGCTTCAGCCTGAAGCTCTTACATAATTTCTTGGATCGATTCAACGTGGGATAGTTTCCTAGGGACATTAGCTCTAACTATGCAAACCCCCTCGGAACCCGCCCTTCGGAACCCGTCGTAACGGTACACGATCAGTCGAGAACCCCATTGAGCTCGACCAGAGCACCATGTTTCCGGGGCAAACTTTTCTGATGCCGTCCACGTAGATGGCCACTATGAAGATTTCTTATGAAATGAAATGCGCTCTTCAATTCTAAGTTGGAGCACACGCTTTGAGCTGAGCAAAGTGTGATTAAATCCATTTGAGTCTGGAGACAAAATGTCTTTTTTTATTGCCCCTCCCCTGTATGACCCCTCTCATGTGAAACTTTGTCCAGATTCGACAGTTTGTGCCCCTCGCTGAACGCAACCTTGAGAAGATAAGGCTCCGGATAATTCTGAACCGCAGAGTTCAAATACACCCATTCAAACTCACAACGAGCTCCGATCATCATATGTACTATTGAAAACTCTTCACGGATTTGCTTTTGGGGCTACAAGCCAAGGTGGTACAAGAACTTTATTCCGGCTAACGATTTCGGCTTGGTCGCCTTCATCAGAGTCCTGGAAAGTCAAAGAACAGCGCGATCTGCCGCAAACATTATTTCCAACTTCGAAGTGGTCCCTGTCGACAAGCGAATCACCCAAGGGCCCCGTATTGGGAACGTCAGTGGAAGCCGGTCTAGTTCGTCTGGCCAACATCACAGGGATTAGTTAGGCGAGATTGGCATTTTTGCAGAGCCGACTATATTTTTTTTACTTTTATGCGATTTCTTAACTCTCGATTTACTTCCTGGGTCCAGATGGAAGCTCAGTCCATGGAAATCCGATTGAAAAGCGGCTTATATTGCTCATGTCACGTGACATTTTGAGCTCCAATTTCTTAACGTGAGTCAATAGGAGCGTGTCTGAATCAGACTTTCTTGGAAAGGTTTGATAATGCTGCGACAATTGTGAGACGTAGAAGTTGTTTCTTCCACGAGACTCAAGTTGATCTTACATAGGAGTGAGGAAAGCTATTTAACAAATATTGACATGTACATGTGAATGAAACTTGTCCATCTTCACTGAATATTGTAAAATGGATTGTAGCATTGAAAGTTACAACTGGATGTATAAACATAAAAATATAGGCAAAAGTTAGTTATTTTCCATTATAATTACTATTACAATATTTTGATGAAAAAAGGCGAAGATTGTGTAGTAGTGAGTGATACCAGATTTCACGCTTACGACTGGGGGCCAATTCCGTCTGCAGCCGGCCAAGCTCACTGAGCCTTCCATTACTCGGCCAGGACCAACAAACTCGTCTAGGAGGGAAGAAAGCTGACTCTTACATCGGTTGCCCACACATCTTGCATATAAGATTCAAATCACCTCAAACATTAGCACAATTGTGAATGATGGTGGAATCCTAGTATTCCGCAAAGGGCTTGGTCAAGGCCGAAGGCTTCTTCCCTTGTTTTTGTCAACTTACGCTCGTTACCAAAGACATAGTAAAGATGGGCATTTTCAAAAATGCTTTCGCTAAAAAAATTCTTCACTCTCGAATCACCTTATTTAGCACAAGAAATCTCCTATTTTTTCCCTCGATCAAAGGCGATGACGGGGTGAATTTCATGACAATCCAATTTCTCCTTTTTTTTCTTGATCAATCAGGCACTGAAGGACTAACACTGAAGAGCATTTTCAACTTAAACTTCAGATTCATTGTCTCTTCAAAAGGATTCAAGCCCCCAGAGAAAAAATGGGTCCTCAATTACTCATTCTGGGGATATATCCTCCCAAAGGGTTAGAGCATGAGGCCGTAACTCTCAACCCATCCGCAACATTTGAGCGGCGATAAAATCGCAATCGCCGTCAGAGTTATGCGTTTTTGATGTTCCACACTGTTTCAATCACTATAAAGAGCGCCGGCAGTATTTGTATGAGGACGGGGGAAAGTGAGTAAAGAAAATGTGGAAAACGGCGACAAGGCGCTCACAAAGCACACTCTCGTTAGAACACAATTTATCATAAAACTATCGATCGATTGGGATAAATTCAACACATTCCACTACCTATCCCGGCACTGCTAAACATAACATGTGTAAGAGATCGTCGAAAATATACATTAATGACATGCGAGGCTTGTCAATAACAATTACTACATACCCGCAACGAACTGTAATTTTCAGAATGAGGAACAAACAGGAGCATGAGGAGCAAATCGTAAGGGCATCATAAAGCAAGACACGTGAATTGTTGTCGTATAAATAGCGCTGGAGAAGATAAGACTATGAGCGTTGAAGACTTGAGCTATTTATTGAACTACAAAAGTAACCGAGTAAAAGAGTAATAATAAGGTTTGTAGAAAGTTTGTTATCTTGAACAAGAGCACAGAAATCATCAATAGTGCTGCCACCGAGCGGGAAAAACACCGGAAAGACATCATCACAATGGTGATCTACGATAGGAAAGGTAATCGTTGGGGCAAAAAAACTGGTGAAGTGTTAATGGTGTAGAAATGAAATGGAATCAAAGGTGTACCAACTTGTGGAATTGACGTCACCGACAATAATGGCGTCCCGAATGGAATCTGAATAAAGCAGAAGAATTAGCTACGAGAAAACGCTAATGCCTGTACATAATGAGTCCCATGAGCGGAATCCGGAAATCGGAACGCATGGTCGGCAATTCGAAAATGGCTTATGGAAAAGCTCCTATGGAAGCGGTGCTTGGGAAGGGAATCATTCTGGGCAGGCCGAGAAAGCCTGGTATCTAAAAGATAAGAGGAATCCCGTAAATTTTTATCGTGTTAGGAACATTGAAGTGAACAGCTCGATCGTCTAAGAGTCGAAAACATATCCTAACACTCTGATGCTGAATTACAAAACTAAATACAAACTACCAGTAACTGATGCATCGCTTACCATGAAATTTTATGGAATTTCTCCAGCCGTGGTGACTTGAGATCTGTTTTTGACTATATGTAGGAGTAAAAAGTAAGCCTAAAGACTGCGATTCTGATGAATTTGAGATAATTGGTGAAAATTAATGTCTCTTCCGAGGTTTCCCGTAGATTCCTTTTCAGACTCACTGTTGACTTATCAAACCTTTCTAGCATCGCAGATGGAATGGCATATTCTTCTCTCTACAAGATTAGATAGCGCCGAAGTAGCTACCGTGCTGATTCCTTACAAATCACAAGGCAGGTTAAACGTAGCGAATTTGGGAATGATCTTACTGGATCTGTTCTCGGAGGGATCAGAAACCCTCCGCTATGGAGGGCACTGCTTTTTCCAGGAGGGACATGAGTCACAAATGCTCATTGACACCTCCTGCCACATGTAAGGGCGGACTTTGGACGAGTTCCCACCACCGCGCAAACGAAACTTGTAAAATGTCGGTTAGCTAGGAAGTCCTTGTGTAGATTCTGGTAATATGACTGGTCATACTGCTCATATTATATAGCACGAAAAAAGTCAACCATGAATTGATAGGGGAAAAAGGGCTGGGTTAACGTACCATATTAGATGGAGGTAATGGCATGGTCGGAGTCGCCATCTTTTCGGATGCGGTGCAGCCTGAAGACGTATTGCTGCCAGTCGGTGACGGCGACGAGTTCGCGTCCATGCCCGGATTGTGCTTTTTCCATTTTGTACGACGATTTTGGAACCATATTTTCACCTGAAAAATTCGGTTAGTCGGGTAAAAAAAAGACCAGGTAATCTCATAGAGCTTATTTACCGAGTTTTACTAGTGCCTCACCTGAGTTTCAGTGAGATGTAATTGTATAGCCAAGTTCAGCCGTTCACAAACGCTCAAATAGCGTGAAGTCTGTAAAGGAACAAATTCGGTGGGAGAGCAAAATAAACCACAATGTTCAGAATCACCTTGAACTTGTTTTCTAACGCTACAAGTTGCTCATAAGTAAATGCTGTTCGAGCACGTCTTGTCTTATTCTGGTTGGTACTTGATGGTACTGTAGATCTTCCTGAACTGACGTAATTAGTTCTGGAACTACCGCGATCACTTTAACCCAGTACTTGTTTTCTGGTCGTTTATTTGTTCTCGCGAAACAGTAAATGGTTTCCTGTACAGCTAAGAAACTTTTCATAACTAAATTGTAGTCGTAACTTACCTCCAGCGTCCTGTACAACGTCCTGTTTATTATCGTCCGACAATAACTCATCCACACGAAAACCGCGCTTATCGCTCATGTCCTAAGCGAAGTATGAAAGCAAATGAGTGGCAAAACCTCTACAGTAACCGATGAAATCCGATGATAAGAAAGTGTTTTTCTAAGAATTCTGTCGGTTATCTCTTCTGCGAAATTACCAGACAAGAGCATCAATCAGCTGAGAGTAATGAGAAACAGCACTGGCCTCAGGTCAAAGATTCGAAACTGAGGCTAGAGATTGAGGCTTCGAATGAAATGTTGTGGAGCAGTCTGAGGCCATCTCCGTTGAGGACTACCTAATTGTGAAGACAATGAAAGTCACTCGGCGTCACTGAACCCTCAGGGGCTCTGGATGGGGCCTACAAGCGCCCACCACCCTCAAGCAGGTTTGAAGTGTGAATGACAGAGTAATTTGTGATGCCTGTGGTGGCATCATTGTTTGTGGAGTTTGACAGCAAAAGCGGCCGCCGGCGCTTCGTCCGACGACGGTGGGCGGACGGCCGAAGGATGAGGTCGTGATTGGTTGGGGCGGCACATAACGGCGATGATGAGGGTTTTAACGATGAGCATCACACATACTATCACCACCCAAGAACAGCCCGCTTCACCCCTCGTCCATCAATGTCGTCGATAATTGATCACCTCAATTATTCTTTCAATGCCCTTGTAAATACCGTAATTCTTCGTCGAAAACTAACCAAGGTAATCAATATTTATTAAATGTACAATCTTCTATCCAATATGTATTTTCATCAGAAGAGTTCGCTCATGAAAACGTCCTGCTTGAAGATATTGAACATTCGTGACAGTTGACTGTCTTCTTTCCGGCGTTCTTGCAACTTCTAAAGAAAAGCGGTATGATCAAGTGAAAGGCGAAATTCACTAGGGTCAATTCAGGGTAAGGTTACCCACTGGGTAAGCTAAATGACCCCAGGGTCCAGTACTTAACAAATGACCTACGTCTACTGCCGACACGATACTGCTCATTTTGTGAAGACGTGAAGCGTAGTTTGGTTTACGTAATTCGTATGTGTAATAACTGTGCACATCTTCCGCTAGTCGACATTTCACCTGCTCAGCGACATCGATCGTTTCTTTTGTAACATTTGGTATATCTAAAAAAATACTGTTCCTTTGAGCTTTTTTTGAATTTTTCTTGAGAATTGCCAAAAAACTGAAATTTTCGCAAAAACCAGTGAATCAATCTCTTTCGTCGCATGCGATATATATATATAAGTATATATATAAGTTAGTTTTTTTGAGTACCTATGAATTTTTCTCGAAATTTGGGAAATCGAAATTTTCACAAACGCAACGAAAAAGGATAACTTGAGGAAAACGCGGTCTGACACACAAAATAGTTGAAATTTGCATTCGTTGAAATGAAATGGTCACTGGTGAGCCACATTCAAGGAATTCTCAATAGTGGGTCGTTTGGCTACCTGAGGGAGGACGGAGGGGTCATTTTGAATGGAAATGGCAGTGTAAATTTGAAGGGTAGAATTCAGGATGTAGGGATTCCTAAAAGGCTCTAGAAATTTCAAGAAATTTTAATGAGGTTGCGTGAAATTCCGACAATTCCAGGGAAGCTTTCAGACTTGGTCTCGTATTGCCTGTAGTTTGTTGTTCTCATTGTGCATATCCCACTTCACCCACCCCCTTCCTCCTCCCACTCACACGGACATTTTTTGGGTAAAGCTATAAAATCGGGAATAGTTTCAGGCAAGACAGAGAGCGGGAGAATGGAATCTTGGGATAGACGTTAGTCGTGGGACTCCAGCTCGGGGACGGAGAGGGTAAGTGTTCGCATTAACCAGAATTCTTAGACGCGTGGCTCACCCTGCTTCAAAGGCATTCTGTTAGGAGTGTTGACACACTTCATCCTACATCTATAGATTCAATTCGATTACTATAAATGCCCTCGCGAAATCTAGCGTTTGAAACAGGAGGGAATTGTGACAATTCTCTCTTCTAGAACCAGCGTGTGGCCAAAAAATTGCTACGTCTATGTAGATGCGAGCCCAGCAGTCGCGAGGCAGTCTTTGGGTGGAGAACGTTTACGTTGACAAGTTCTCTACTGGTTGAAGAACTGAAGTAAGGTAACGCTTCAAAGCGAACAGTTCTCGCGGTTATTGGGAGGATTTGTGAATTGTCGAAATTTTTCCTCCGCAATCAGAGCGATTTCTAGTTTCCTCAAGTAAACTCGTATTCGAGCTTTTTCAGAGGGGGGTCATATGAAGGCTTGGTGAGTGTCAAAATGGTAAAAAAGGAGGGACGTGTTGGGGACTGAGGAGACTTCCTATGACAAACAGTTGTGGTGAGGGGCCGTATCGGAGCCTCTCCCACCCCCCTAAAGGGCGGAAGTGGAGTTTTCGGAAATTTGAACAGTAGACGGTTGCCCCTGCTACAGACCAACACTGGCCCTGTAAATTTCAAGAATGGCAGTTCCAGACAATGAGCTTTAAAAATAACATTTTCACTGATGTGTCAACTGCTTTGGATCTTCAGTGCTTCCAACTGAACGTTCGTAGAAGATTCGGCACTATTTACCCTTTACTGCCCCACTCCTCAAGAACTGAGCCGGATTTTGATCGAAATTCGTCCATGACTGTGGATTTTGCTAGAAACTTGTTTTCAGGGGTAATTTGACCCGTAGAACACGAATATCACACCGGTTTAGCGCGACAACGCTTGGCGCCCGCGCCACAGGCGCCGGCGCTATCACAACAGTTTTGCGCGCCCGTAGCGCAGGCTACAGGCTCACTCGCAACGAACTAATGTGATATTCATGTTCTACGGGTCAAAGTACCTCTGAAGGACAAGTTTCCAGCGAATTTGGTGATCCTGGCGCCTTTTGGCGCCGGCGCTTCTGGCGCGAGCGCCAGGCGTTCTAGCGGTAAACAATGTGATATTCGTGTTCTACGGGTCGAATTACCCCTGAAGGCAAGTTTCTAGCCAAATCCACAGTCATGGACGATAAAAATCGGCTCATAGTCAGTTCTCGAGGAGTGGGGCAGTAAAGGGTAAATAGTGCCGAAGATTTAATGCTTTTCATACGCCGCTGAAGCTTTTATGAAGAAGTTTTGGAACCAACTTATGTTTTATCCAGATCGCCTTCACCAAAAACCATAATATAGCTTAATATCAGAGGGTTGTCCTGCCAACTGACTCTCATTGGCAAATCATCTGCACAAGAAAAGCTTTCAAGCCAATGCCGAGGTGAGGTTCTATGAAGATGGAATTTTGTGAAAGTTTACTTCTAGCAGTGACAGAATAATGTAACGTTTCTGTGCGCCACAGCCCTTATCAGAATATTCCTAAGCAAAGCGTTTTCGTTGTTTCCCAACTTTGCCGCTCAGCGACCACTTCCAATCGCTATAGAAAATTGTAAGGTTGTAGAGAATAATGGGTTACGAAAACAAAAAATTTTCCTCCCCGCAGATACGTTTTTCAATCATGATGTACCTTTATTTCACAATTACATCTTCTTTTCTTTATATCTCAAGACTCACTGAATTTTTCAGCTCAATATGTACTTCCATCCCATTTACTACTAACGCGGAGTCCTTCTGCCAGCCGTTTTTCGCAGTAATAAAATCTGATTTCATCCACTAACTGCGCACCAGTTATCATATCATACCTATTTATTACTTAATTTATGTCGCCCTTATCGTGATTTACACAGCCGAACACCTGCAGTGATGGGCTTCTTCAAGAGTTCCGAAATAGGGCAAACAACCAACTAGTCAGCCCTAAACTAGAGAAAAATTGATGTGTGACTTACTTTTCACATTGAACATACAGCTAATAACCATGTACAAGAGTTCGAATTCATTCGGCATCAATCGCTTGAATGGGTGTGTAACCAGCTCTCGAAAAAGGTCATGTGAAGGCTTCAGTAACCTAAACATTAAACATTAATTGGAATATTTATCTAATTGAATTGATATAAGTCGTCAGAACCGAAAAATCATGGGAAACGGCTCAGAACCCGAGAAATGGGACTCCTCCGCCCGTCATTTCCGCACTGGAGTGACCTGCATTCTTCAACGCTAACGCTCTCTCTGATAAACGGCTAGAGACCTGCGGTAGTCAGTCGGTGGGCGTTTTGCGTCGATAGCGCCGCGGACGCGGTTAGCTAGACCTCTAGGGGCATATCCTTCACTGCGAAATGAGTATTGTTTCGCACCTTTAGAGGGTCTGCCTGTCTTTTCAGCAGATAAGCTCCACCTTCAACATTCGACTTGGCCGTGAAATCTTCCTTCAAGTGAGAATAGCACGATTTTCGCTTAACAATGGACCCACTTATAAAATCCCAACTGCAAAGGTCAGATAGAGGGTAACGCATTCAAATCTTATCTTTCGGAAATGTAGCACGCATCCCTCTCCCATTCAGAGTAGTAGTGGCATTTGAATGCAATTTTGCGTAATCAACGCCTTGTAGGGAGCAGTCAATGTCCAAGTCAGTATCCCCCAGACAGTATGAGACCAACAATCTATCCGAAGGGATAGAGGGTTTGGTTGGCCTCTGCGAGGTTCGGATCGTAATTTTGCCCTTTGGACGTGTGTGCGGTGCAACTGGTACCACTTGCCGGCCATAGTATTATAGCTCCACTCGAGACAGATAGCATACAAATTTATTTTTACAGTTGTTGGAAATAGTTCACGGCTATACGTATATATGCTATATCAAGGTTCGTCAATATAGGCCCTGGAGAAAATGAAACGTACTGACCTCTTTACTTGCTCCTCGTTGAGATCGGATACAGTATCAAGCCGTAGGACATTTCCTCGAGGATTCATAATCGTCCCGTCCGTGCACACCGTTCGCTCATCATTGATATCGTAGCCAAGAACCTTACATGTCCGAAAACAGCGATCCAGTTCAAAGAAACCCGGCCAGAAATTTCGGAATAGAAGCCACTGAAATCAGTGCTGTGCAGAAGTTCACAGTTCAAACACTAGACTAACCTGCTTCTTTCAAATAAAAGCCTATGTTATTAAGTTGCCCCCTATTTCACCTAGCATGCGTTCTATCGACTAAACATCAGGCGTCAGGACATTCTGAACGTACTTAAAGGACGAATTCACGATTAGAATGAAGGTCGAAGAAGGAGTAATCACCTAGTTGAGGGACCCGCGGACCTCCTGAGGGTGCGAACTGAAGCGCAATTGGCACCGAAAAGTTTGACCTCGGCGACCTATCATGGCTCAATCTTGGCGCGGTGGGCGTGCACGCCCACCGATCATCTGATCACTCGCCGCAGGTCTATACGTGGCGAGTGATTAGATAGCTGAGAGAGCGTAGTGTTGAAGAGGGCACAGCGATGAGAGTCGCATCAATGCTCAAATCAACGGGCAAGGAAGGGGTCCCATTTCTCGGGTTCTGGGCCGTTTCTCATGGTTCTTCCTTCTTTCGTGTACCACTCACCATCCCTAGGTAATTTGAAATGGGTTGCTTTTTCATCGTGAATTCGTCCTTTACGAAATTTATTCCCCTCATAAAGCTCTGCTTCCTTTTGCTCCCACAACAGAGCCAGGCTCGTCCAGTAGAGTTAGGCCTAGGCCCTTGATTTCGACGGTGATCCTTTATGAATGTCATTTATCATTCGCTAAGGGAAAATAGGGTGGGAGTGGACACCAAGACACAAAGGTGAGCTGAGGGCTCGAATTGTGGTGTCATGCCAGCTTTGGAATTTTGGGGAAACTTCAATTCGGGGGGGGGGGGGGGAACGCAATTGTTCCTCCAATATTCAAGATAATGTGGAAGGAACCCTCTGATGCTCTTCACATTTCCGCCTGCCATGGTCCAAGGGAACGGTCCTGGACCAGGAGAATGGACACCTCTGCAAGGGCTAAGGGTGCAGGAGCTCCAGGGTGGATCACCTGTGCAGAAAAGTGGATGGGATGTGGGCAGGTGTGTGGAATGTAGGACATCCACCGGTCCTTATCAAAAGTACGCTCGAAATGAGTCGTTCACTTATTATCTTATCCGTAGTGTTCGATAGCCCAAAGAACTGCTCTCTAGTACTACGGATAAGATAGCAATGGAGTGGCCCCCCCGAACTGGAGTTTCACCGGGATTTTTATGCGATTTTACTCAATAAGTAGCTCAATTTTTTGATATCCATTCAGGAACCAATTCTCAGCCCCTCAAATAGTGAAGGGCACACAGAGTTGAAGCAGGATAGAGAATACCTTTTGGTCTTTTGGAAGCTGGGCGAAAGGCTGTAGAGCCATTGCGAATTGAGCAAAATACTCGATTTCGGCGTAGGTGTCCCGCAAAAGGTGCTCGACATCGATCACATTGACTTCATTTGTCTATAAATCATATAGAAGTATACATGACTATCTAGAATTTTATTAGTCATTAAAATGAAAGCCCTAATGATCACCAAGTTTTCCTTCGTTGGAACTTATTCAGGACTTATTTTTTGAGTGTGTGTCCAAACGAGTTTGTTGGAATTACAGTTGATTGAACGGCCCTAGGTTTCTACCTTGTTGCCTTGTGCAGAGCCCTTGCCTGTTCAACCAAGGGCCTCCCAAGCGCCTCATTCCCTTTGGACGTACGACATCATGTCGAGACAACTGCCAGAGAAGCCAGTGCTCAGTACTTACAGGCTATACTCGCTACAACTGTACCAGTTGCGGTGCGGAAGTTAGCTCGTATCGTAGCAGACAAAAATGTCATCACATAGGTCGCCTTTGCGACAGCTCGCCTTATGACCCAAAAGGACTACTTCAGCAAAATCAAGTGTCAATCCGTCACAAGATACGGTGGAGAGGCTGTGCATGATTCCAGTTGCGCCATGGATTGGCAAACGCCTGGCAAGGAGAGATCAGAAAAGGCCTTCGACGAACGCGATATTGTGAAGCGCAACAGGGTTGACCATGTTGTGAAGCCGCGTCAAGTATGGCCTCTGCCCAATTTCATATATGCCCCCCATCGCACTCCCTCTACTCGTTGGATAAGGACATAGGGACGATACGTCGTTCGGTCTTTTCAACCTCATACATTTCAAGTTCTTACTATCAAGAAATTTCGACCTTAACTATAGAGATTTTTCAGTATTACATTTTAGAAGTTTTCTATTTTCCTGAAAAATTCCTTTCCCCTTTCCTTCCTAAAATAATCCCCAAACACAACCCTCTTAAGCCACTGAAGACGTCCTCGCTGTTTGAGTCGGCCGCACAAACTGGTAGTCTTCATGAGAAGACGCGTATCTTGGCATTGAAGAAGAAATATACACCCAAGAAATTATTAGAAATATTCTGCATTTTTCTCACAGGAAACCCAAAACTGAACAGCCGAAATTAGTGTTCGGCCATTACAAATGACCTTCTGCCTTTTATGACACAATGCGAGCTGTCACAAAGGCGACGCGAATGGCGCTATTTGTGACTTATACGGCAAAATGAGACTCGAGTGCGACTCATTCTCTGCCCTTTGCTAGCGGAACTGACACAGGACGTAAGCTAACGCTCCGCGCTACCAGTAGAATCCGTCATGTGCAGGGCGAAACATATGTCAGGGAAATTTGGCAATCAATTGATCTCCCGTCCTTCGCTCTTTCAATCCCGTGTATGGGATTCACGGACCACATTGGTCCTACTTGGAAATTCACCACCCCCAGTTCAACCCGAAACTGCTCATGATTAACACATGACCCTTCCGCAGAAAAAATATTCCTCGAAAAGCAAAACATCTAAATGATTCTAAAAAAATCAATGTCACCCTCAAAAATCCCTCGACCATGGATGAATCCTGCTCTTGCCTTTTTTGAGATACACTTCCGCTTCCGCGACTCCCTTCTCCAGGATAAAGTATCAAGTACCCTAGTGCGATCTACTGGGTTTATTTCGCGAATGCTCCCGACCAACTTTGGTCGCTCCGGAGAGAAGAAGCCTGGTGAGTCGAAGACTTCGAGCTATGTATCTTCGAGCTTCAGTTTTTAGAAGAAGGAAAGTCACAACACCCATTCTGAACTCCCTTTCCTATTCTGAACTATGAATTTTATATTTTCATTGCTGGAAGAAAACAAGCAAATTTACCATACTTAATGGCGGTGGATTTGTATAAATCCACAAAAAATTGGGCGCTATCGCAAGACACGGGTGCGTGGTGACACGGAAAACACGCGGAGAACATCTCCTTTTCATCAGAAACAGAAATAAGACAGATGTGGGGGAGGAGAAGTTCCTGGGTGCGCGAGCAATTTTCGTTTCCTCGGAGTTCTTGCCCCTTCTAGGCTTGTTCTCAGAGGATGCCTACGTATTTTACGATAGCGCCAAAATTCGCGAATTCATTCAGTATCTTCCTTTTCCTTCAACGATTTACTCAACATTCTTACAGAGTGAAACTCCGGCCAATGTCGTGAATAATTCGCGTATGCGATCATCGCCTGCTGACATACGGATAGAGGTATCGTGTACGGGAACGCGTTGAGACTAACGTCCTGAAAGGAATGATATGAGTGACGTCACTCTTCGTTGAATAAGTTCAGAAATAATTTTCTTTTCTGTAGGAAAAGTAATGAAGCATGGCTTGCAGGTGTTGGTTTGGTTCATTGAGGCATGTTTTTCAATGAACATAAGAAATTCTAAAAGTCATTCGAAGATAAGAAACTAAATCGAGCAGCCAAATTCGCACTAACAAATTAATACACTATGAAAGCAGAAGGGATCTGACTGATGACGGGGCACAAAATGATTCTAATGACGAAATAAGTTTAGGGCGAAGGACGGCAGGGTGAAGTAGTGAGTTTACCTATTCCATTTAATAACCATTTTAACAGCTTCTTACGTTTGCATCGGTGGAAAAGTTTAAGAAATCGAATGCCATTGTAATTGGAGGTGTGACGACGCGACGATGGTACAGGACTCATCCTAGATCCCTCCTCTCTACTCAGACCGGGTCCTATCGTGTTACTTTTTCAAAAATTTTTACGACCCCCTCCCCAATGGTTGACTTGATACGACCCCTTTTCCGACACCGCGGACCACCTCGAATCCACCATCATCATATGCTAGTATTTAATTCTGGTACCACGCAACCCACGAAACTCCGCCCACTTTTTCCTCCAAAATTCCCGCCGTCGAATCAGTTTGATACTTACCTCAGGACTAAGCCTTAAAGAGAGGACGGACCTGCGCTCTCTCGCCACTCTTCAAGGCTTAGTCCTGGATAAGCAAACCAGCCCTTTTGGCGGAGCTGCTGGACCTAGCTGCACCACTTCGTCACTCTCCTACGTACCGACCGAGTTGAAGTAGTCCGTCGACCTCGGGGACCCCATCCCCTCCCCAACATTCAGCATACGGCCCCAGCAGAAACGCCAAAAGGGCTGGTTTGCTTACCTCGGGGGTAGGGGGGTATATACGCACACTGAAACGGCAAATTTCTCTTCCATGACCCAGCCTATACGACCCCTCCTGTCAACTCAATCAGGTACGACCCTCGTTGTTACTAGTAACAACGTAGGGTTGACACTGCTCTACATTCCCTGGTTCGCAGGTTCTTCTTAACGCACTGATTTTACCGCTATCCAGGTGAGCGCACACACCAGCGGCACGCATCCCGACTACCCTCCCCCTTGTAGCCACAGTGTACCGAAATCGCTTTTTTGCTGTAATAGGCACATTAGGCACCAGAGCGGGTGCGAGGCAGCGTTTAGCATTGCAACACGGTTAACTAGCCATCATTCTCTGGGAGAAAGGCTTTTAAGCCTGAGCCAGGAGACGGATGGATTTCGGATGAATAAAAGTCTCCGAAATCCCTTTTCCCTAACCTTTGTACCGCCGGTAGTTTCACTTCACTATACTTTTAGTTCACCCAAAATGATTCGCGCATAGTCAGTAGAAGAGTT
>MU868376.1:62419-78771 GCA_036418205.1 Ostertagia ostertagi
TTCTATCAACCCTTCTATCCCTATGAATGAGATAGGCGGGTGGTGATTCAGCTGCAAATGGTGCTGCATGCCTCGAGGATGGTCCGAAATAAAATCCTTAGCTGTAAGCTGCCCAAGAAACCTAGGCCTCCCATCCCTCTTGGGTCGAATGATTGGAATCAGACTTGCCCGGGAGGATAAGAACTCTAACCCTAATACAGAATGAATCACGCAATCCATCGGGTAGCCTAAATCGCATTCAAAATGTTACCACGATTCTGAATGCAAAATGGAATGCGTGGCGCATCACAATAAGGGGCCGATCAATGCCGAATGACCTATCCTTAACGCTTTAGCAGCAAATCGAGTTACATAGGTAGAAAAAAGGTAGGAGAGGTACAGTAATACAGCCAAAAACGATTCTAGTACGTCTCAAAATTTTTCTGTGAAAAATTTCTACCAAGACCAGCACAGGTAATACCTTCAAACTGGTTTTCTGCAATAACACAAAATGGCCATGTGAAAAAAATAAATAACCTGATAAATAGCTGTTCAGTAAACACGCAAGTATTCTATCAGATGACGAGAATCTACGATGAAATCGATACGGAAACGTTTTGAATGAGCCGGCACACAGCACAAATGAGTACACTTGGTGATAAGATATGGTACAGACGCATGACATTTTGTTCAACGAGGGTTGTGTCTGGCGCTGTGATCACGTTGGCCAACCCAATGGGACAAATCAGGGAGCATAGTGTAGGTAAAATAACTCCCACTGCATTGTTCGAAGAACAGCAACATCACGTAGAACACAGTGGTCGAACAGTTCAGCCACTGGGTGATCAGTTAGCTAATGAAATCACTAACAGAGAATTGACCGGTCCTTTTATGGATTGCGCCACACGTTCTACTACCACTCGAATTCGTAGTGACCTTAAAGCGCGAGTTATCCAATGCAATGTCATACAGGGTCCAGACGATGTACGACTCAAAGTATGTATTATGCCAAAGGCTTCCGGTGAAATTTTGCTGACCACTGGAGAAAAATCGCTTGATAAGTCCAATCGGCATTGGGACCTGGGAGTAGGAGCGCGACAAGCGGCACCTCTTGCCCCACCTGCATACATACATCTCGGCATGGCGTTAACGAGGAATCGAGAAAAAAATTGCTAGCCCTCGGAGCCAGAAGTTTGGCGTGATAGTCGGCTCCTTCACCTTTGATATTTTGGTCCCATGTCTCCACCAAATTCGTCATGTTATCTTGTGGTGGCCATTTGATGAGAGCAGTTACCGACTGGTCCTTCGAGATTTCAAACGAACTCGAAACACCCTCCACTCCAATAGTCGCACTTCGTCACGGAAACTCTTCACAAAATATAAGGGGTAGTATGCATAGCGAGGTAGAGGTGGCCAATCCACCTAGAGAATATAAAAATTTGGGCTACAGTTCTAGTGCTCTATGTGGTTATCAAAATTTCGATTCTAGACCCTACGCCCTCGCAGGTTGCGTTTGGCCTCAAGTGTGAGTCCTCTCCATCAAAATCATTCAAAATCGGCGAACCCTTTCTGATTCATAAAAGGACCCACGTCGCTGACAGTAATGGATAATAGGTAAGGATTGTACCAGTAACGCACCGGCAAAAATCTGAGAGTATGGATATAACTCGCTCATCTTTTTATTGCCAATGCAGGATTTCTCGTGAAAATACAGTCTCGTATTGAAATTTCCCAACTATAAAGCCACACAGATTGATAAGGCCTCCCAAAAGTGCTTACTTACATGTGTATAGATATCCAGCACAAGTCACAATCAAAGAATTCGTGAGCAAGAATCACTTCGGAACACTAGATTTCTGGATTTACAGTTCCTCTTTCAAACTTCCGAATTTCTGGAATGATTTGCTTCTTAAATAATTGCTGAATACCATGCTGCAAGTATAAAGCGCTAATTGGCTGTGATGGAAACGAATGTAGAGATTTTAGAAACATATTGAGACCGTAAAGATGTAGCACTTTTGAGCTGAATCATTCATCAAAATCTATCTTATCTGAACTGATAAAATTCGGAAATCGATCTCGGCATTTTTAGCATCTGCGAAAAATTTAAGCTGGAGCTTTTCTTCATGGATTAAACATTGTGATAATTTGTGCCTGGTCGATACTTAGTTTTCTACCGAAAAATGAGGCATATCAAATTTTTGAGGCATCTGCTGCGAGCAAGTTTAACCAAGGTAGCAAATCCCTTGATAGGGTTGTTTTTTGAATTAGCACTTGTGAGTCGGGAGAGTATCTCGCGACTCCTGCGCTCAGGGACCTCTCCTTCCCATGCATGCAGGGACTGGCTTTTGGCACGTACTCCTGACCCGTAGCTTCGAGGATTTCGTTTGATAGGTCCACACAAGAAAGTATTATATATAATAAAATGTGCATATATTATACTAGAATCCTACTTACTATATCCTACTTACTATAAAGTATCGCGGTCTGGCGGTGTCGTTGGTCGTGTCGTGTGTCGTCTCTCGTTCGTGTCTGTCACGAAATTCCCTAGCTCCTCGGGATCCACCTGGAGGGACCGGGTCAAGTGTGGGATGGGTGGGCAGGGTCTCACGTAATACAAAACACACATCAGCTAAGCGGAGCCCCGCCCACAGAGGGCGTGGCGTGCGTCGAAATGAATTGTACCGAAGACCAAGATTTCGATTTCAGTGACAAAACGACCTCGAAACTGGGCCAAAAAGTGGGTAAAGGTGTGCATTGGTAAGTCACATCGAATTAGGAGACCCACCCCCGGTGGGCGGGGCGTTCTCCAAAAAAGCAGTGCTTTATGAAAAATTTCATAACTCGGTTGGGAGAAAGCCTACAGAGCAGAAAACAATTTGGTGTAAGGGAGCAATGTCTAAGGTGTTTCCTGCATACATGACGTGGGCGGAGGCCCGCCCAGAATGGGCGGGGCGCGCTCTGAAGTGTACAGCATTTTCTACAAGCCCTCATAATTCGGGTCGGGGAAGTCCTAAAGAGCCGGAAAAAGGTGGATAGAGGTGTATGGAGGAGTGGAGGCCAGCTATCAATGGTGGGCGGGGCTTGACCAAAGTGGGCGGAGTTTGCGACGAAAATTTATAACTCGGCTCCATGAAGCTCCGGAGGCTGGGGAAAAGGTGGATAGAGGTGGGTGGAGGAGTGGAGGTTAACTGTCATGGAGGCGGGGCTTGACCAAAGTGGGCGGAGTTTGCGACGAAAATAAAACTCGGCTCCAACAAGTCCCGGAGGCCGGGAGAAAGGGAGTAGAGGCCTATTAGTGGGCGGAGCACGCACATAAGTGGGCGGAGTTTGCCAAAAGTGTCGTAATTTGGTTCCAAGAGGTCCCAGAGACCGGTGAAAAAAGGGTAGAGGTCGGCGAAAGGAAGGGGCCAAATGCTATTGGTGGGCGGGGCACGCACCGAAGTAGGCGGAGTTTGCCACGAGATTTATTGTCCGGAAGCAGTCCGGAGACCGAGAAAAAGAGGATAATGGTTGACGAAGAAAAAAAGGTTGAAAGCCGTCGATGATGGAGCGGATTGAATTTAGCTGAGGAATTCAGATATTCGTAGTGTATCAAGCCAAATAATTAAAAATTTTCGTCGCACCATCAAAATTCGCCGCAGATCTGTGTTGCGCGCGCAATGCGTGCGGCGCCAACTGGTTATAATATATTTTACAAGGAACAAAAATTGACTGAGATCTCATACTTTTGCATTCCCAGATTTCATATGGTTCAAAAATAACCATCGATACCGGTGCGCTCATGATAATTTTAACCACTCCGTGCTCTATTTGTAGCAGGCCACATGTACGACATCTCCTCACGAGGAAATGCTCAATTGGTCAGTCCGGCCATTTGTAATGAGGTGTAGTCCGCTATACTCGTCTTGCGACGCTGAGCTCAAATCCGTTCTCGGTATCTGCGGAACGATTCTCTGAAAGAAGTTACGAGGGATTCTTCTCACTGTGGCTTTCTCACTATGGCGCCCTCTACATCCTCGCATCCCGCTTGCCACGCTCACGTTGAGCCGGTGAGGAGTTCTGGATGTGGTACTGGTGGTGCAGTGGATAGCACGTTTGCTTCATATTGATGAGGTCAGATGTTCAAATTCACTTACGCATGGCAACTTTGCATTTTTCCAGGGCTCCTCATTCTTCTTCTTCTTACCAGCGTCAGGCCCAGGTTGACAGGCCGGCTGATGAAGACCCCAGTCACACAAACATGTCTAAAGTCGAAAAAGAATCAGTGATAAAGCTAGGACGTCACCCGGAAGTGGCGCGCAGAACCCCCGCCCGAGTTCTGTGGTCAGTATGCGAGGGCTACCGAGGAGTGAACGGCCTCGGCCAAAGAAGCTAGTTCGAATTGGACTCTGAACGTAGGATCGCTAACTGGGAAGTCCCGAGAGGTTGCTGATCTGATGACGCGCAGGAATATCCAAGTCCTGTGCCTTCAGGAGACGCGATGGAAAGGCGCTAAGGCCAGAAAGGAGAAACGCGAAATTCAAGCCTCTACTACAATGAAGAGCAAGACAACCCAAGACAGACGGCGTAAGCTCAATAGCCAGGCGACACAAGGCCATAGCGGTAGCGGAGTCGCTCAAGGACTATGTCTCTCCTGTGAACAGGATCAGCGATCGGATCATGGCTGTGAGGATAGACACGAAGGAGGGGTACTGGACCATACTCTCCGTGTACGCACCGCAAGCCGGGTGCCCCGAAAGTGATAAGGACGAGTTCTATCTGAGCCTGGACGAAGCCATAAGATCGGTTCCGAAAGGTGATTACCTGACCGTGGCAGGTGACCTGAATGGTCACATCGGTAGTGACAGAAGAGGCTTAGAAAGAGTGCACGGAGGTAGAGGGATAGGAACGAGGAACGCTGAGGGAGAGAGGGTTCTGGACCTGGCTACAGCCCACGATCTGGCAGTCTGCAGCACGTTCTTCGCGAAAAGGAAGACTCAGAAGGTAACCTACAGCAGCGGAGGGAGACAGACGGAAATCGACCATGTGCTGGTAAGAAGATCAACCCTCAAAACTGTGAAGGATATCAAAGTTCTACCCGGCGAAGATCTGGCTCCCCAGCACAGGCCCCTCCTGGCAGACATTGCGATAGACCTCCCCAAGAAGACAAGGGTAAGAACCGAAAGGAGAATCCGGTGGTGGAAGCTGCACCAAGCGGAGAAGGATGACCTCAGGCGAAAGATAATGGAAGTCGGTCTCCCAGATCCAAACGGGCCAATACAGCGGACTTGGGGCAGCGCGGCTGATACCATCCTGCGATGTGCCAAGGAGGTCCTGGGCGAGACGCGAGGTGGATTCAGAGGAGACAAGGCAGCGTGGTTCTGGAACGAGGAGGTCCAGCGAGTCGTGAAGCAGAAGAAGGAAGCATACAAGCGCTGGCAGAAGACCCGGAGCCCCGAAGACCTCGCTACCTACAAGAGTTGCAAGAGGCTCGCTAAGGCTGCTGTCGCCAAGGCGAAGAACACGGAAATGGACGCCTTGTACGAGAAGTTGGAAAGCAGAAACGCAGAGAAGTTCGTCTTCAGGCTGGCTAAGGCCCGGCATCGTGCTACTCAAGACATCAGGGTGGTGAAAAGTGTAAAAGGCAGCGATGGTGTCATCCTAAGAAAGCCAGCCGAAGTCAAGAGGAGGTGGGAAGAGTACTTCACGGGGCTTCTGAACGAGGAGTTCCCCCACAAGAACGACTCACGGGCAGAGGCCACAGCTGGTCCCATCGCACTCTGGACTAAGGATGAGGTTAGGTGTGCACTTGGGAGGATGAAGGTTGGAAAGGCGGTTGGCCCAGATGGGGTGCCAATCGAGGCATGGAAGGCGCTCGGAGAGTACGGCATAAGGCCTCACACGATTCCTCAACAACATAACTGCGGAAGGAAGGATGCCAGATGCCTGGAGAACAAGTACTATCGTCCCCATCTTCAAGCAGAAGGGTGACGCGATGGACTGCTCCAACTACCGCGGGATCAAGTTGACTGCTCATACAATGAAGCTGTACGAGCGACTGGTCGACTCGAGACTGCGGGAGCTGGTCCCCATCTCCCAGGAACAGTTCGGGTTCATGCCCGAAAGGTCTACGACGGATGCCATCTTCATCGCAAGACAAGTGATGGAGAAGTATCGAGAAAAGCGCCGACCCTGCTACCTAGCCTTCCTCGACTTGGAGAAGGCGTTCGACCGGCTACCACGAGCGGTACTGTGGAGAGCGCTTAGAGAACGGAACGTGCCAGAACACCTGGTCTCGCTGGGAAGGAATCTAATAATCTAATCTCAAAGAACAACCACCGATCTTTTTTCAGAGTAGGGCGAAGTAAGGGAAAAATCATATAGATTCACCGAGCAACGTAGAAGTTTGCAAGCACATAGAAGAGAAATGCTGGGTATTTTCAAATGACATGAAGCATTAGATAAGCAACCGTACAGAAATATGCAAGGGAAAAATGTGCTTAGGGTCGGCATGGGAATTCCCGTGGTTTTTTAAGCCATCAAGTCGCCGAAATTCAAAACCGGTTTCACATTTCAGCCACTACACTGGAGCGTGTACGCTATACAAGGTGCTCTCGGACCGGACAAAATCGCTCGGTAGTTAGTTGTGGTAAACAATACAGAGAAGTACTAGTAATAGCTGAGAGCGATGTGTTAGCAAGACCAGTAGAAGTTAAAATATGTAGAAAAGAACACTCTATTCACAGCGGGAAGCCTTTTGCTACATGTGAATGAAAAGGAAGGATAGAAAGCGAATAAATGCCAGAGTAAGTGCACCAATAAAAAGAAAAAAGTCGAAAGTAGTGGGTATAACGGTAGGTAACAATCAGCTAGCGCGTCATTGGTCAGAAAATAATCGATAGGGTAGCTATCCCTGGTCAATGCGCACTGAGCAGACATCTCCCCTACACCCGCCCCATGTTACATATGAAAAAGATCCAGTGTTTCGGTGACATTGAAAAGGACATCGGTGAAGTTTTGATCAAACCCTTCTCGCAATGTGCCACGCATTCTCATCTATTCAGAATTGTAGTGGCATTCCAGTGGTTTTGGCCTACATTTTTATCAGTTCGAAAGCGGAAGCACGTTAGTGCTTTTCACGTCCCATGCAAGTTTGGTACATAATAACCGTACACAGAATGATGGAAGGCGCGGTTGATCCCGGGCGAGATTTGATCCTGGACTTGCCCGCGAACCGTACGCATGGTAAACCGCGCCAACTGCCACTAAGCCACCACTCGGTAATCTGACTGGTACTAATGCAGCACATGTTTTCGATTATTGTATTACTTTCACATGAAATAAGTACACTTAAACCGCTATGAAATGGCAAGAATGCACTAGGCAGTGAGAGAGACTTTTTAAAACGATGGCACTCCAGCGTAGAGCGCATGTTGCAACAGTGTACTGGGTTGTTTACTTTGCCTTATCGATTGCGTAAACAATGAGTTGAACATGACGAAAGGATGAATCATAAACGGTGAGCGGCTAATTCGTCGCGTTTTTTTCTTCGGTCAGGTTCCGATCGATGTGTTTCAGTGCCAGCGATGGAAACCACATCGCTTTCGACCGTCACAAAAGTTCTGTATTGCTCTGTACTCTATTTTGCATATGGGAGCAAATTTAATCCAATCTGCCGGAAAAAAAGCAAATTCAAGTCTTTCTGGTGTATCTGATTGTGAATTGAAGTGAATCCACTGGTAATTGGCATTTCATGATCCACAATCGATCCGTTGTGATTTTACGAATTCATACACACAACTGATCAAATTCTCCTAGTATGTTATTCCAGTATTGCGATGGATTGTATGGAACTAGCGCCCATCTGAAGATTTCGTGCTCTAATCCACATTTCGCATTCCGCCTCCGGCGTTTTATTTACAAAATGTTAAACAAATCCACTTTGTCAACCTATATGTACCGTCGATTTGGATCTTAATCATATTGCTAATGTTCCACTTCATGAACTGAAGTCTGTGCGCCGTTTGTTGCTCTCTGCAACCAGGATTTCTAGGTCTCTTTCCATACCCGCCACCAGCGATGGACGACGAGGCCGACGTCATCCCTGTTCGTGGCAATGATGACGTTCAGGTGACTACTAATATATTTTAATTGTGAAACAATACCTGGCTCTATACAAGTACGGTGGACACGCTCAACTTCTCACGCATGTCAAGTGACTGCCCTCACCCTCTCTTGTGTATGATTGGTGGACGGAACAACTGTCCAATCACAACCTTGTCTCGCACGCGTATCGACCTTTCAACTTATTCAACAGTTGTAAGTGGTGACCAACTCGAGGCACGGTTAGTCAATTTAGTGGACATAGAAATATTGATGTAACATTAGCCTCCACAGCGCTTGATTCAAACGTAACTGCAGTTGCGTCTTATAATCTTTTTACCAACATAGAGCAGTGTGTTTACCATAATGATAACCATTTCAGGGGTATCCCTCACGTCGAGCGCGACGTGATCATGACATTGAATGGTGGAGAAAATTTGGCTACGGTATGTCTTGCATCGTGTTGCTGGTTACGTTTATGATTTTCGCGTTTTTTCCAGGAGTTGGCCATTTCTACAATGACCTGTGTGCAAGTATGTGGTTCACTTATCTCATGATTTATCTCGAGAAAGTTCTTAAATTCCGTAGTTCTCGGGCTGGAATGTTGATGTTAATCGGCCAGGTAAGTTGAAGATGGATATGCTGGTTCTCAAGCCTTCGTTTATGACCCACTGGTCTTCTCCATGTAATATCTCTCAAGATGTCTATAGCCATGCTTCAAACCACAATTGCCCTTCTCCAACTACTTTTGGAATCTCGATGTAGTTTCTCCTGCAATGGAGCACGCTCTTTTTCTAAATGGCTAAACGCCGTGCTCTCCGTTTGCACCTTCGGAACAAAGCTTTCCAGAAAAAGTACTTGTGTCTCGTGATTCCCCTTCTAGGAGATCCCTTTTCCAACGGTAGAGTCAAAAGTTCATTTGATCAAGTCCGGTGAGGGATCGCATTTTTGCTGTAGGGATCAGCAGTGCCAGCTGTAAATATCAGCTTGGAACCAAGTTCAGCGGCGCTACTATCGAGACCACTTATTGTTAGAGGGGTGTGCAGGGGTAGGGTCATATGTCTGAAATCGGCCACGACCCTCGGTTGGTGCTGTTCTACCTTTTCGCTCAACTTCCTTCGTTGGCATGCTTACCCTGATTATATGCAAATACCTCAAAAATCAGTGCATTTTGCGACTGTTCCGTTTTCGAGTCTTTCCCTCTATGATTTTGTGAGCTCGTCTCCAATGTGTCTGTATCATCGTTTCCAATAATTCTTATCATTTTTGTAGGTTACCGATGCCATTTCAACTCCCCTTGTTGGGATCGCTAGCGACTCCAACGTATTACCAAGATGTTTTGATAAAATTGGTCGACGAATCTCTTGGCACATGATAGGCACGTTTGTTTCATTAACTTCCTTTTGATGTGGCCAGACTGAATGAAGGCGCTACAGCAAGATACGGGGCATGTTATAGAAGTAAGCCAAGGAGGGAGCAGGAGCTCAGGGGAAAATGGAAATTGCTCACAGCTCGGAATCTCTCTCCCGCCTAAGGATCAGTCTCGTTTCCATCAAAAAAGGAGATGTTTCATTGGATTGGCACGGCATCGCCACCGCAATGTCCCTGTCTCTTACGATAACACCCTAGAAATAACTCCGTAGCCTTTCTACTAAGGAGTGAGGCTGCTAAAACAAAGAGTGGTGTTGATTAGATAATTTAAGGTACATTGTGTGTGACATTGTCCTTTCCGTTCATCTTTAACCGTTGTTTTGTGTGCTCTGATACTAGTTCTGAATGGTACAAAGTACTATGGTTCATACCATTTATTATGCTATTTCAATTCGGCTGGGCATCGGTTCAGGTTAGAATTACTCCCTTGTTTCTTATGTGTTTCCTTAACAAACCTTTTAGATCTCACATCTAGCATTAATCCCTGAGTTGTCCTCAATCGATAGTAGCCGAACTACGATGAATTCTTTAAGGTGATTTTTTAGTGTTTTTTCCCTTATGAAACATTATCGCAGCTTTTTTGAAGATACTCTTTCACTGTCATCGCGAACTTGTCGGTATTTATGGTATTAGCCTGGTTCCTTTCTCAGAGCACTGACCATTCTCAGATTGGCCCATACGATTTCACTCATTTCCAGGTTAGTTTGCATTACCCGCTACCTCGGGAACCCTGTTCATCTATCCGACAACCAGTAATTGTCATTCCTATTCAGACTGCTGGCTTTATTGTTGTGGGTAGTGGATTGCTAGTAACCCTGCTATTCTATGCTGTGGTTCGTGAACCAAAACATGGTCGAAGACTGAGGTGAGGATATAGCTAAGCCCTGCTGGATTCCTTCATCCTGCTTCATGTTCTTCTGCTTTCAGTCGTGTGAACTCGATCTCGTCTGATGCGAGTGAGTTGATTAGGATGCATTGGACGAGCTGGTTCGGTTACATACAATTTTACCAGGTGCGAAAATGAAGTTTAACGCTTTACATCGCATTATTGACCATGGCCCCTTTTTCAGATTGCCTTGCTCTACATGTTATCCCGTTTGTGTATAAATGTCTCTCAAGTTTACTTTCCATTTTACATTACACTGACTCAGGATTACCCTAAGGTATGTTAGTGCTTAT
The DNA here is from genome assembly GCA_036418205.1 of Ostertagia ostertagi. Classification (NCBI taxonomy): domain Eukaryota; kingdom Metazoa; phylum Nematoda; class Chromadorea; order Rhabditida; family Trichostrongylidae; genus Ostertagia; species Ostertagia ostertagi. Next base: position 73,094 of record MU868376.1, read on the forward strand.
TTGGCGCAAAATGTGAGCTTAAGTTTCTCAAAAATGTAGTAGCATTTTTTTGTCGAAATATATGTTCCTGTACCTACAGTTTCCGCCTTTCTTACTTATATCTGAATTGCGCGGCTGAAGACTCCGCAGGTGGAACGGAGAGGACCTAAGTAAGGAGCAAGCATTTTCAGAAGTACGTGGCGATATTCCCAATGGTCTCTTACCTTTGTTCATTTGTGGTATCGACTGTGAACGGACTACCATGTTTGAATACGTTGATCAATAGGAAGGTATGTTCCCTTGTCTGTTTATATGGGCCGGTCAAGCCGATACGTTCGGCCATATTCTTGTTCTTTCGGACGTTTAATGTCTATTTGAAAATTCTCGGTGTCGCTCTGGTGATCCTAACAGTTTGCCTGGGGGCGAGCCCTGCAAGCATACTTTTCCAAAAGGCTCTTTTTTTAAGGGACGTTCTTCAGTGGAATAGCATTCGTCCATTGTCTTTCCGCAGCTCATTGGCTGGCTTTCACAAAGATTGTTGCCATTTTCGATGAAGTATTCCTTTTGTTCCAGTTCCTATTCCTTCTTGGAGTGTTAAGCGGCTTGGGAACATGTGTTTGGATGCTCTTCGAATTGCCTCTCTGGCAGATGTACTCTGTAGCGGGACTTATGGGTAATTTATGAACGCATTTTCATTTTAATATACTTTTCATGCTGTGCATTGTGGACTGAAAGACTTTCTCTCCGCTTGTGCAGCACGTCGCGCTCAGAGGCATAGCTGCAGTAATACAATATTTTGGTTTTGAAAGTAACTAAGTTGCTTGCGTTTACAAAGAATGTCCTGTTTTCTTCGAGAAAGGGTTGGCGCATAGCTACACTGGATTCTTTTAAGGCAAGTGAGTAACCAAAATCTTTCAACAGAACGGGTTTGAATTCATTTGAGAAAGTGCAACTCCGGCCTCTTGTTTTGCGCATCTTCCTTTATTTACCTTAAGAAGTAACGCTCTACGATAACTTTTCGTTGAACAATGGAAGGGGATTACAACACATCTTAGTTCAATTAAAGTATCTATTTGATAGTCTCCGTCAACTATGCGCTAAAGACTTAAGCTTATTGAGTGAAAGGCGATAAACGTGAGTGTGTTGTCGTTAGTTCTGCCTTTGGCTTCATAGAAATTGCATATACAGAAGCTAACAGTAAGATCTGTTCTGTTGTAGGTGTCACGCAGTCGATACTTCTCGTAACCTCACTATCCATCACTGCTGATCTGATCAATAGAAACACAGTAAGCAGACTTCATTTAAAATCTGCGTATCCTAGCGTAAGCAGTCAAAGTGTCGCATAATTTCTCTCCAGGAAAGCGGTGCGTTCGTGTACGGTGCAATGAGTTTCGTTGACAAACTCGCAAATGGTGTTGCCTACCAAATCATCGAACTTTGGAATCCATCGTGCGAGTAAGTGCTCACTTTCCATTGAAGAGGGAGGAAGCACAGCGATTTTGATTATTCAAAGTTCTCTTGTGTACGGCTCTGTTCAGTCCGACGCAACCGCATCGTGCTTGCAAAATCTTCTACCGGACGATTATGGTGTACGTCCCTGCTGGATGTCTCATAGCAGCACTCGTGGTCCTTTTGTCACTAATACCATCGCAAATTGGCCGTAGAAGAAGAGCGCAAAGTGAGTAATTTCTTTACCCTCATTTTCGGGCTCGCAGATTGCCAATTTGCGAGCAATTAATTTTTTTGCATGTTCTAAGACGTCGTGTTACGCTTCTTTTGTTAAATAAGAGGAATCCTGTACCTTGCTGCCAGAAAATAGCACTGACTTTTACCGCTGCCCTTAGTTCAGTTCTTCCCATTCCTTCTTGATGACATTCTCCCCATCTTCTTTTAGCCCTTCATGGCTTATGGTATCTGCAAAAGCCTTGTGAGCACCGACGATGCTGGCGCTGCGCCGTCCTTCGATAAATTATTGCCGTTGGAAATGAATGTTTAGCAGTGGAAAATTAAAAGTCAAGAGGAACGGCTTAGCTTTCGATGAGGCCTCTTGCTTTCTCTTTCCATGCCAGATAAGAGTCAAGGATTGCTGATATCATCAGCTAATCGCTCTGGGTACCCGACAGGAGACCCGTCGCGCGGGAGAAAGTCATGTCAGCGGACGAGTCGCACGTGTGATGTGCGATGTAGGACGTGCGTGGTACCGTCTATTAGATGACGCAAAATCGCTTTGTTTCTTTTTGCTAGAAGGAGAAAATCCCAGGCAGCAAGAGTCTAGCTGCTAGGACAGCCTTATGAAGGTGAGAATTGCTTCGCAAAAGAATTCTAGGCTGCTAAGGATGCGTCTCCTAGCCGCCAAAGTGTTACATCTGTTTCCTTTGGTTCCTTGGCCTTCAATACTAGACTGTTTGCCTTCTTTCTTGGAACTCCAAATCGTCGTACCACCTGTCTTCAAGGAGTGCGAGGTGAGGTGCCAACGGTCGACGGACTACTTGAACTCAGCCCTTTAAACCGCCTATGCGCTCTCCTCTCTAAGGCTTAGTCGTAGAGCATTCACCCGTTCTCTTTGTCTGTGCTATCGCCAACAATCCCTTCCTGATACGCTTAAGTCAACCTCTCCTCTCTAAGGTTCCACATTGCTATATCTTTGTTATTTTTTTCAATAATTTATTCACGTTATCTTTATTATCCATTCGGCTTTTCTCCTTTCTACGTTAAACTATTTTTTCCAAATAATTGTCGCAGTTTCACCGTTTTAAGGCCCGGACGAGGTTGCTATTATGGACGACGATGGGCTCGTCGAGGAGGCGGAGCAGTGATTCGTTCTTCTTGAACAATGCACTCTGTAAATGTTTTCTTCTTGTTTATTATTATTGCTTTTGTTTGATGTTTAGCTCAATTGAGCTGTTAGTTAAATTGCTTGACCATTTTTGACCGGAGTTGACTTCCAGATCTGTAATAGGTGTATGGCACACATTCTACCCTAGGTGGACCTACCTCAACTCCAAAATGCTAAGAGTTGATAAGTTTACTACCTGTAATATTTGCTTTTCTTCAATAGAATATACATATTCGTTATATTTATATTAAGTTGTTCCTTAATACGCAATACTGTACCATATTTATAGCGCTGGTGTTTCGTACTGGTTAGTTGTGCATTATAAGTGGTGTACACGGTGAAGCAACTGCGATACAGTGTCCACCGGAGTATTTCGCGGTTGTGGTTTATTTGTTTGTAAATAAAACGTTTGTTTTATCTACATTATCGTTCAATCTGATGATGTAGTGCCGAGGTTTATAAACGCCGACTGCGCTTTAGCGATCGAGACTGTGCTCGCTAAGCAAGCCCGTGGGATCACACATAGTAGCGGTCAAAAGTGTTCACCTAAACGCTTTTTCTCGTGGCTTTCATTTCTTGCTTTCAGAGAAAGATCTAAAGATTAGTTTGAAGCTTTTCTTTCAAATATCTAAACTCTTCAAGAGTCAAGGGTTTGGAGGCTTTGAAGGGCATGTCTTATTACTATTTGAAGGACACTGTTGTGAGAATAATACTGCACTAAAAACGTTTCGGCGAATACTTTCGACTGCAGCTGTGTATTTTGACAGTGACACTGGTCACACTTGTGCTCCCTGTCGTCGCATTGTGCAGCAAACTCCTTGAGCCGTTCGGGGCTGAACAAAGTAGGGAAGGCATTCTGGAGCAGGTGAGGAGCAGGTTTTACGGACAACTTTAACTCTGTCCATTGAACCACCTCAATTTGATGCTCTCGTCCGCGCGTTCCTGCTTAAACAGTGGCTCATGATTACTGTGATCTCAAACAGACGAACCTTTGATACACTCCTACTTGCTCCCTCTCTCCGGGGTTCCTTCCACCTTTTGGAGCTTAGTCTTCAGGTTTTCACCTCACTTTTGGGATAGAAGGCGAGCCAGGTCAGTTTTCCATTTTCTGTGCTCTAGCCATTCGCGCCAGAGAACATGGTGGAAATCTCAAGTAGTCAAGTAATCGAGAAAGCTCTACTGTGCAGAACTAGGTTTTCTTCTCTGTGCCTGGTCGTGGAGCGCGTTATCGTCAACAAGGGCGTCGCAGGAAGGAGTACACACATTTGAAGTAAATGGTTGAAGCAAAGTTATACAGCAGTGTTAATTTTTCATTCTATGCTAGACCAAGTAATAATTAAGGATGAATGGCAGGAGATTAGCTATCGTCTGTTTCTGTTTGAGAAGCTCCTTTTTTTTCGAAGTCTGAAATTAGACTCATTCAAAAACCAGATGCATCAGGCTTCAGGCTTACTCAAGCTTTGAACTTACATTTGATGAGTGTCTCGACCTTTCCTTTTTCTACATCGCCCATTGAAAGTTCGGTACCATCATTGCCTTTGACAACGTTTTCAGCTTCAACGTACGAGCTGACGTCGCTGGAACTCGCTGCCCCACTCAGGTCGTCTATGACGACTTGGCTGAATTCATTATCCCAATTAGCTGAAATATGTCAAGCTTATTGCGGTGCTCCACTGATGCTCATGCTGCGGGCTGACAAGGAATGGCCAATTGGTCAGTCCGGCCATTCGAAATGAAATGTATACCTACATACGTGACTAGAGAAGCCGAGTTCAAATCTACCTCGGTGATTTGCAGAGCGATTTCCTGAAATAAGCTATGAAGCAGCAAGGGTGGATGGTAATGATCTTGCTTCACAGGTAAGAGTTCGTAAGATCGACTTCAGCGCGAGCCAGCACTTTTGCTCCTTTTAAACACATTGCGCACACCAGTGGAGAGTAAAAGTATGGACTCGCATTGGAATCGTTCCCACGACCTCTTGCCTGGGAGTCAAGGTCACTACCACTGCACTTTCCTGCTTGATAACTTTTCAGTAAATCGTAGATAAAGGAAGTAGATTTGGATTAAGCGTCTCGAGGCACTTATATGAATATTCATTTCATTTCAAGAAGCCGAATTAAACAGTTGACCTTTCTGACCGTGTCAGGCCTGCAACAAACTCGATGCTACGAAACCCTGCAGTGAACTCAATGTCACTCACAAGACGTCAGAGGTTTCAAGGGACTTTCCTCTAACTGCAGTAAGTCCCTCTTAAGGTGAGTTTCTTCTCGTCCTCCTGCAGGGGTTAGCATAGTGTGGGCAGCACTGCATCGGCAGGTAGGGCAGTGTAACGATTGTTGCCGAAGGACATGGCGGGAGAGTCTTCAGAAAACCTCGTCGTCTATTGTAAAATGAACCTTACCATGGAGGAAGAGTTTTTATACGTTCACCGATATCACCTAAATGTTTACTTCCGAGATAACACAAGCAAGTCATTCATTTTGGATGATTCGTGAGCTAAGTCGGTAAGTCCTTCTTCCTTTCGCAAATCTCAGCAGGAAAAGCATCGTCTGGACTTTTTATGGCCTGGTGAGGTAGTGTTGGTACTCCTTGTCATGTCATAACATTGTTCTCCACTACTGCACCGACATCCATGTTGCATTGCGGGCGACTTCCTGCACTGTTAGAAGTTGACTCTGGTGGCCGCCCTTTCCGGGTTCCATTTGCCAGTTTTTTGGGGCCGAAAAAAATCTCCACAAGTTAGACGTTGTTCCATTACTCAGTTAGAACAATTCTGATTATTAGCGGCTCAAAAAGGATAATATGATCATTCTGAGGAAGATGTGATTCTGCCCGTCCTAGGCTTAGACCTGAAAAAAAGATG
>MU868376.1:81859-107063 GCA_036418205.1 Ostertagia ostertagi
GAACGCTTTTAGACACCCATTTTATCCCGAATCTTGCCTTTAAGCTTAATCTCCAGTGAACTGTAAGCCATTGTAGACCATCATGCCTTCTGCACCTTCTCAACATCGGGTTCTTCTCTACGGTAACCAGAAAGGCTACGGATAACCAATGGATAGTGTTATAGAAAATTTACAGTTTTCCCATCTGGAATGCATAACAACATCACAGGAAGTGAAAAAATGGCGGGGTAAGCTTGTCAAAACGATCCTGGTCAATGTACCGGTGTGATGCTATGTGGATCGTGGCCCGCAATAGGTCTACACAGCTAAATGTAGAAGCCTGTTGTATGGAAAAAGGACAGCAGAACCATTCCGTAAGAGGTAACAGGAGGTGTGGGTGTATGCCGACTTTCGGAGGGATGATACCATCAGAAGTCGTCCGTTGTCGGAGCTCACCAAAAAGGAGCCCTACCTGTCACATCTAACCCTTCTGCTCTTTCCTACAATCTTCTAGGTTATACTGTGGATCGTCGTGGATACCGTTTTGTATAATCTTACCTGTACGCACATCCGACTTCCTTCACAAATTTTGGCATATCCAGTGTATTGTGCTCTTTGATGACTACTGTTCATTAGAGCCATGCTTCTTAACTAATAATTAACGTTATTTACATTATTTTCTTTAGATTTACTCAGACGAGTACCTGCGACAACCGGAACAACCATTGTGAAACAAACAATGTCAGTTGGGAAAAACCTTGGCTTGAGATATCCATTTTAAGAGAAGTAACTTCAGTACTGCGTGAGGATACTGGACTCGATGAATCCTGGAGTTGAATATGTCACGTTCAAGAGCGATTGCTATTACCAGACAAACTTACAAGTTAACCCTCAAAATCTGTCATACGTCCAGAGTGGATCATGCTTCCCGTATCAAGACGCATCTGCGCCAGTTAAAAGGTATATTGCAATGCTTACACTATTCCAACTTTGTTTTTCAAAAAAATGGGAATAAACGGGTAACTATATAATTCAGTTGAACTATTGCTGTGTTAAGGTATACTATTTAAATTTAGTAGAGGTAGTGTCGCATTCCGTTCATAGTTGTAACGTGCCGCCAAGCGGAGCGTGCGGCACGCGAGGCGTGCCGCGAGTCCGATTCCAGAGAGTAGCATGGCTCCTGGTCTCCGCTTAACTATCACCGTTGGAAAAGTATTTTCAGAGTCTATTCTATTTTAAGCAACTAGTTCATACTGCAGCAAGTAGAGGTTCACCTGCACTGGTTACTCGTTTAGGTGGTTCTACTGCTTCTGCAACGACCGAGACTATTGCAACACTTCATCCACTTATGTATCGACCTTCTTTGTGCTGATTATTGTGTTGTTGAAATACTTCTTAATATAACGCTTTTCGTACAGAATAAAGCGACATTCCTTTATTACCGTACCGTATGTTTTACTAGTTAGTAAATAAGTTACGATGACGATATTGTATTGGGAACGTCAAAGGATTAGTAGTGGGTATGGAAATCGCAGAGTGAGCGTTTCAACAGCCAGTTTTGAAGACCATTACTGCCGTATTTCTCACGTAAAGATACATGAAATGATTTGTCTCATGGGTCACATAAGAGCCGAAATTTCTGCCAACAACACATTGCCATGAATGGTGGTACTTCCTGTCCATCTCCTGCTTGATGTACGCTGCTATGTCCTGCAAGAAAAGTACAGTCTTATCCGACATCAACTATTGCACCTGATACTGTCAGCCAGAACCTCTGATAGAGGGGCACACAAAGCTTGGGACTTCATAGTTTGTTCTAAATTAAACTAAATCTGAAGTTTGTGGAGAAGCAAACTTCTTTTTTGAGGAAAATCAAGGATGTTTAGGAGTATGAAAGGAAATTCATGATCGAAAAAGTGACAGCTTTGATGGAAACTGAAAGCTGAGGCCAGGAATGAAGCGCCACAGAAGAAAAGTAAAGCATTGCAAATCACTGAAGACTCAGGAATCATGTAGAAATGAATTTTGAGGAGGACAATTCAATGACGAAAAACAGTGGATGCGAGGAGAGCGTGCATGCAAAGTAGCATCGCGGCGAGGTGAGACGCAGACACATGCAAAAAGCTATCATTCGCAACGGTGCACGGCGACATCCCGTCGAGCGGAGGCCAAATGAGGATCTCTTGACGCCTTCACCACGTTCTCTTGTGTTACGAAAGTGGTGCTGCCCTAGAGTAGCGCATACTTTAATGTGATTGTTCCAATTAGGCCAATCGTGTAAGCGCATGCAAAGTAAGGCCTAAGAAGCAACGAGCTTCTTCAATCTATCAAGAACTGGAACATTAGAGTACAAAAGAGCAAATTACCGAAGGGAGTTATGCCACTCTTCTTATTAAAATCAGAGGATCATATTAAATGCGAACACTAGAAGATGTTCGATTCATGTTTTCCTACTAAACGTTTGTTTCAATTCATTCCATGCAAGGGGCTGGGCTAGAATATCATGGTGCAGTATACTCATTCCACCAGCCACACTCTACATTTATTTTGCTCTTCACTCTTCGATAACTATAACTCTCCTCTAGTAGACAACTCAACAAAAAGGGTCAAACTTTGTTTTGCGAAGGGTTTGCGACTTTGCGTTGAGCTGTAAATTGGTATTTAAATCCCAAAATTGTTGCTAACCCAGTAAACACTATGAAATTCACGCAGAATCTTTCGAAGGAATCACGTGGTGAGTTGATTATGGTAACTTGATGCAGCGTCATTCTTAGCTCGAATATTAGGTTGGAACATTATATCATAGTTTTTGGGCATATAGATTCAATCAACATAAGTATTGTATTACCTGGAAAATCGTGTAGATAATTCTTTCGTTTTCCGCTCTATGACTGCTTGTTTGTCATTTTCCTCATTTTCTTCAGTATTATAACTGAGCTCAGAAGAAGTGCTTTATCGCTTCATCCAGGCGACAGAAATCAGCATTTCGACATTCTCCGATTTACATGGAGACAGAACCTGCCCGAAACGGTAGTATTGGGTACAATCCCTATGAACCGAAACCGAACCCAAGTCGTCCAATCGGCCGCTCATACTTCGCTTCTGAAGTCTTCCTCAAGCTATTCATAAAAATGTTTTCACTTTCTCATCACTCCCACCCCTCTAATCCCCTTTAGTGTTCCTTTGCTGGGTCACATTTTGAAGTTTTTCCCGAATTTCGATAGAGCTTTCAAAAAATCGCTACTATGTAGGGTTTTTTGTGTACGTTGTGAATGAAGTGCACGCGTTCTTTTGCTGTCTCGAGTAGTGCCTTATTTGATGATTTCGGGTGTGACGTAAGATGCGCTCACCTTTTCAACGCGAAACTTCTCGTGTGCACGGCAAACAATTGAAACGACTTCTTCTTGCATTTCTGCACACATATCAGTGCTTCTGATAACCACATCCCGTCTTGGTGGCGGCGGAGGGAATCGTTTTTTGCACTGAAATCATCTATGCAACAATACACAACTGAAAGCGTATTTTAGAAAAAGTGTTGATAAGGCAGAACATGTCCATAGAGGTCCCAGCTGTGCTGAGTGGCTTGCGAGATATGCGTTTACTTTCGAAAATAGCGCTGGACAGTAGGACATGCTGCTGCTATCCTAGGTTCAACGGCGCTCTGGCTAACCAGTTTTTTTTACCAATCCGCCATGGATTGTATAGAGTATGGCTCACTGGCGGTAAGAAACTAATAAGACATATGTGCATAAATGGCCCTCATAGGTGATGTCATAGATCAGTACGCATCCATATGTTTTATGATTCCGGATTTTTGGCGATGACGTGGCGTATCCCATCCGTATCCTATTCCCCCCAGCAGAGCATCCACCGCCGCTGATCGTTCCCACGGCTGGGTAAAATAGAGTTGCGTTATAGGACCAGCCATACGCGACTAGAATCCAGACAGCGCGAATCTTCAGAGAAAAAAGTGCCTCAACATTGGAGTGTAGCTGCACCATCACGCGTACCTCCCTGAAATAAGGGATAATTGTCATCAGAGGGAGCGTGTCGCAACTTCTGTAATGCGCCAGGCGGTAATGAGAGCGGAAAAGTAGTAAAAAATACGCAAACTTGAGAAAACATAGAAAGGACTCAGATAAGATTCCATTATAGTTGATTCTTAGCCATTATTTTCGCACTTCTTTAGCAGACTATGGCAGAACAGAAAGCGACTCACACATCCTTTTCTTCTCTCCATGGCCACTCGGGAAAGAATCTGACCTAGAACTCCTAAAATTTTGAAGATATTTGAACAACGTTCTGGAGGTCAGAGGTACGGCATTCCTAGCCACAATTGACGCCGACGCTCAGACAGCTTGTCGACTCCCTTTCCCATGAGGATGGAAGCTGGGGCTTGAGTAAGCCTGATGCTCTGCTTCAAACTCTCGGTCGCAACAAATGTTGGAGGTGACGAATGTGTAGCATTATGACAAGAAGAGGTCAGAGCTGTAATGGAGATCAGGGAACACAAAGCAGCCTCAGTACCCCTACCTCAGACTGAATTTTTTCTGTGAGCTCGAGGTAGAAGCTCGTGGTCGCCACCGACACACGTTTTAGATTTCAGGAGGCTAGTATTCAGCCAGGAAAAACAAAGTCCTGAAACCCTATCATCGCACCTCACGACTACCGGGTCCTGCCGCCTCCAGCGCTTTCGAAGGGATGAATCAAGTTGAAATGGCGTTCGACGCTTAGTTGAACACATCCACGACGACGTCCCTTCTTTTGGGTGCGCTTTCGCCGCCGCCTCACCTAACACCCGTGGATTTTGGTAGTAAAAGTACAAAATCAAAGATAGGGCAAAGTCACATTTACCATAAGACGTTGATTGTTCTGATATCAATGCAAAAAAAATTACGGCAAACGATCCACAGGCAATTATTACTTGGCAGCCCATTTGACCTGTCACCAGCGCGAAGCTGATAAGCTCCAACTTCCGTCGTTCTAGGTAGAGAGAACGACTACATAGCTGGTGATGCATTGGCATCGAGTGGTAGACGGGGAATGTGAATATCTCTATCTCCAGCCCGATTTATGTTAATAACATTTGCAAAAGAGAGGCCGAGAGGGTTTCGGCCAATCCTTTGGACTATTACTAAAAAATATCAGTAATGTAGAGATGTGACGATAGAAAAGTATGGCTTACTGTTGGTGTTTTCTAATGCAATGAATACGAAGAATGAAATATTGGGTTGATGCATAATTATTGCGGATTTTTTCAACAAATTTTATTCAGCGAAAACGATAAAAATATTTAACGAAAACATGCCAAAAGATTATTCCGTTGTATACTTCAAGAATGCTTCCCGTTTGCTTGGCAGTCGGTCGATTCCACGGTGAAGAATCACGACTCTTGGAGACGATCCACGCTCTAATATCGGCCACCAAGTCATCCAGCTCGTCGTAAATTTTGTTCGTTTGCCAGTTTTTCAACGACTGATTGAAGTGGTAGTCTGTAGGAGCTTCGGTCGGTAAATATGGCGTTTTGAACCTCTTGAACCATCTGGCTTTTGCTGATTGTTCCCTCGCCGAAAAGTTCGTTGAGATCGCGAAATGACTCTGCCGCCTTCCAACCTTTCTCGAAGTGGTAGAGCATATGTGGCGAATATGAAGATGATTTTCGATAAGCATTTCTGTTAATGAAAGAAAGAAGAATATTTTCATGAAAAATAATAAACAAAACGCCAATCTTTTCGAAAAAAAGAATGCGCGAAAAAATCAGCAATAATTTTGCATCAACCCAATAGATGGAATAGGAGTTATACAACGTCACTTGGCTCATAACTATACAGTCACTACATTCGAATGGATTCACGAGATATGTGTTCATGTTGTTTGTCGGAGGATGCCTCACGATCTCAAGTCAACAGTGATGATTTTTTGATGAGAGGTCGATCTGCGGTGCAAGAGGAAAGGTAAACAGAATCATGCGAACATCAATGCCCTATAATTACCTGTCATTTGGAAATGCTCCACCGAGGTCCTGATGGTGGAGCTGTATGTTGAGCTGTAATGTGTTCAAGAACCTCCTCAAATAATAGATGAGATCTGCGGCGTCCTGCTCATATTTTTGCAAGAATTTTGAATTTTTGACCCATTATACCCAAAGTTGAGAGCTTTCCTCGATGTTCTTGCTCCCTCATGCTCAAATGCTTCTCTTTAGGTAGCGCACAAATGGACGGCGCCGGACTAACACGTCACCCAGCAAGTGGACGGTTCATAATCGTACCAGTGCCGGCAATGTAGGAATTATCTGGCAAGTAGCAACCTGTATCGTTATCGCATCCTAAAAAATACCTAGGAATTCAATTGACTCCGGTCAGTTCAAGTTACCACTTACGTGAACTTATTGATGGCAGTGGTTACGATAAAGTGGATACGCTCCGAAGAGTATATGCGCCACTGCAAGCGATGGCTAGGGGCAAAGGGAGCAAACAGAACCATCGTGACGTAAAAAGCGGTAGTTGTGGCGCAGACCTGAAAAGCCGTCCCGTCGAGTCGCCCTGTCCCAAAATCGTCCCCCACTACAGCTGGAGTCCTGTGATACAGCTATGATCTTCTTTCAGTTTCCAGTTTGAAAGCGCATTTTGTACAAAGCAGCTGTATCGTCATCGTGTCGAGCACTCCTCCAGGGGCCACTTAGCCAAAAAGCCAACTCTAGAGGTGTAGACTCGTCCAAGGTAAAATAAGTGACAAAAGTAGGCTTTCATGGTTTTTTTTTGTGATTTTTCTGCTTGTTCGACTTGCTGGCGCAACATCTAGCATTCTCACTGCCTTTAATTAGCACGTTACCAGATATTGTGGTTCTCGTGAAAGGGTTGAGGTAGAAGTGAAGCAACTTGTAGAGAATTGACTACCGCCCTTCGGTCACAAACTTGCTGCTCGTTCCAGACGAAAGCGGTTAGTGAAAGCCACATTTGTCGTTGTCATCCTCGGGTTACGTGGTTAGTCCCATTTTCACTGGCGTACCCTGCACGAAGTTATGCGTCCCCTTAGAGTCGTGTGTGAGAAGCGACAGCAGAGATACATACTCCTGATACTTATTGTTCGCTAAGGCGCGGAAATCCTTGGAACGAAGTCAACCGTAACCGTCAACTTATTTCCACCAAGGAACGGTAACTGCAGTAACACAATGACAAATGTTATAGCCGCCGTTGTGCAAAAAACGACTCGAAACGAAGGTCAGGTACGCTTTGAAGAAGTGGAGGTGGAGATAGTGAAGTTCGTAGTTGAGCAGATGTGGCATAAGAGTGGTCAATGCAGAATGTGTGAAAGATGTGCTATTAATTTGGTCGCTGAATTAAGAAATTCTGAAAGTCAACTGTAGGTTCTTCACTCCCTCCTTCTCCTCTCTCCAGGATTTTTGGGAAATGCTCTATGACATGGAACGAGGATGAGAACGACTGTGAAAGTGGAGAGTGGAGGGCATCGGATCTTGTGGGTCATACGGGGAAATTTCTTTGGCAATGGTATACCTCACTAAGGATATGTGCGGATAAGGATATCTGGTAATCCTGCGGAAAACAAACGGTTAAGAAAGAAGCATCATGCGACATTTCCACCCTCGTTTTTCTAGGACTACGATCACCGAGCTTATTCATACATGCAAAAAAATAATAATTTAATAAAATTCCAGGCTAATAGCTGCCACTTTTTTGCAAAGACAGCAAAAGGATTGAAGGAGAAATTCATATCAACTGAAGTGTGAACAAGATTTGGGAATGTTGGGAGATCGTCTGAGTGAAGCAGTGCGGTGGTATTATAGTTCCCCATTGAAACGCGAGAATTCCATTTCCTAAACTCTAACAGATCTAGATTGAGTCATAAGTGGAAAAAGGGCCTCTTTCAATGCAAGCGGATTGAGCCATTGAGACTTCACAAGGGCTTGGCAACATTGGGAAACGCTCAACTATTTCGATGAAGCATATCGCTTCAAAGTCCCTTTGTTGTTTCGGCCACTTTTCACATTAATGGAGCCATGTGACTTTTCAGAAGTGAAGTTTCCATAACGCCGTTTCAAACCATATACATCAAAAGCACCAAGCTCCAATTCTCCTAAAATATTCTCCAAAAAAGTAACCGCAACAAAGCTTCGAAGCATCATAGAGCGACGAAAAAGGAAGCGGTCCAGGAATGGTCGCTGAAGAAACGCCTCCGTTTTACGATTTTGTCCAATAAAAAAAGGTGAATTATTCTTACAGACGCGCCGCGCCTACTATCCCATTTCCGGAATGTCTTGGGAAGCACGGTCAACCGCGGGCTGTGCCAAAATCAGCGAGAAGGTTCGTTTGTTTGCGATAAATCGAAGATGGGTTGAAGTGCAATGTGTCGCTTTTCAAGTGGAAATTTTCTGAAAAATTGGAGGAAGAATATGTAAAATGCGTAGAGGGTCAGTGAACATTGCGTTGTGTTCAGGTTGTTCCATAGAATTAACCTATTATAGCTGTCTCTGTACTTGGACTGAAATAAGATTTTCACTTGCCATTTGATCGGTTTCCATAATTGTGCCCCACCTCGTCAATCACACCTATTCAATCGATCTAGCCCTGCTCGCCTCCTCGGAAATAAAACTTAAAAACGGAAGGGTTCGCAAAGAGCCAATGGTGCAAGCATGGAAGCTATAAAGCTTATATTCTCAATTTCTTGTTTTCATGGATATAAAAGCCTTTTTTCAAGCTACCTCGCAGTGAATCTAATAGGGGAGTCCTGTGAAAGGTCCTGACGTTCATAAAGCAATGGTGCTACTTGATCCTTAACATCAGTCTCACACTATGACTTTCACCTATGTAAGTGTCCTACGTATACCTCGGCATTGTTGCTATTAATTGAGTGGGCAGCGGATTTTTTAGCCCTACAATCTAGTCCTACCTGAGCCACGACAGGTATTTTAACTTACACTTATACAAATGTTTATGTAGAGTGTGGTTGAAAAGTATAAGGCATTATATTTTTATGTTTATTCTTCAAGTTGTGGAAGAAAGTAATAAACAAACTTTATCGAGAACTAATGCATAGCTATACAATTCCTCAGAAACGAGCGTACTCGAAATTTGACTCTTTTGCTTTTTTATATGCCTCCAAACAACCGACGACGGAATCGACTGTGCGCCTCAGGTATTCGACGTCGACATCGTCCCACGCCTTCTTGACGCCAATTTCAGAGCGTCCACCGAGCTGTAGGAGTGCTTTTGGGCCATGCTTTCCAAGTACCCTCACAAGGCGAAGCCCATCGGATTGAGGTTCGGTAAGAAAAAAGGCCTTCTTTCTCACCGGACGTATCTTTGCCCAAGTGACCGGTGAAGTGCGTATCCAGAAGGGCTTTGGTGGATTTGGAGGCATGAGAAGGAGCCCAATCTTGCTGAAGGATGAAAGGTCGTTGGGCGAAGTGCTTGGTGACCCAGGGCAACAGATTGTCCATCAACATCACCTCCTGGTAGCTCCGAGTTGATTTTAACATTTCTGTCAATGAAGATAGCGGCTTCCCTCCGAAGTCACTCCGGCCCCAGCCATCACACACAACGAAAGCCATTCGATGTTTATCAGCCAACAAGCAAAAAAATCAATGCTGCACTTGTAAAAATCATTGCTGTCATTCAAAGAAGTATTTCGCAATGTCTGTATGGGAAATACCCGTTTCAAACTGCTGAGGGCAGCGCTGATTGAAAGGTTCACTCACAAGGTTGTCATCGATAAGAGCACCGCAACAATGATAAGGATTATTTCCTTCCCAATACTCACTGACAAACCAACTACTTTTCTTTTATGGGGTTCAAGTTTAATCCGCCGTCCGACGACGACACTAATCTTGCTTTGTTTATTTGTCTACTTATAATCACAGCTCTTCAATAGAAGGTAGATTCACCCAATTCGTGCAAATATCCCACCAAAAATCCGCTATAAAAATGTTCTGCTAAATCCTGGTTTTATTAACCGCTGAATCAACAGTTTTCAGTCGAAAAACTCTCACTGTTCAGTGCCAAATCGACAGTGCGCCGTAGATTTCCTACGCAAATAATCGTACTGAGCAGTGCTGACTTAAAGGCAGTGAACAGAATGTTCGGAGGTGGGACCGATTTTGATGAACGTCGTTAGACATCATTGGCGGAACGGGTCCCTTAACGCGATTATAGACGGGTGCGCTGCAGTTGTCCTCCTCAGGTCAGGTCGCCTAAAATTGAGACACCATTCATCGAAGCAAGTTCAGGACTAAGCCTAGGCCCAATCGTAGGCTTAAGCATAAGCCAATGTGTAAGCATAAGCCCAAACCTAAGTTAAACCCAAGCTCAACCTTAGTTTTAGTGATCGCGCAGCTCTGGTTACCTGCCCCAGGAAAAGAACTGAACGTCTCCCTTGTAGACGTGCTTCGGACCACATCCCACCACCATTTCACCAGTCACGCCCAATGACGTCACCAAGATGGCTCCGCCCTTCAGTAATCATGTGTGCCTTTAGGAAAAGCTCTAATTCGGATTAAAGCTGTGTAAATTGAATAAAATTGACAAGTTCTGCAGGGTTGATGAATTGGTAGCAGGCGGTTGCATGAAGACGGTCGAAGCGGGAATATTGGAAATACTTTGAGCGCTGTCTGAAAAGTTGCTGCGCCCGCAGATCCCATAATACAAATTGAATCGACATTAAGCATATGATACAACTGGCGAAGATAAAAAGAAGACCTTGATATGGCTCGAGCTCCTGGGGGCTTTTGAAAGACAACTGTCGACAAGTGACACTTTCAATTGGACGTACCTACTGCCATACGTTGCGTTGGTTTGAAACCGTGCGAAGTCGGATCACAAGCGGCTGATCGCACTGAGCGGAAATGAATGCGTGCGAGTGGAATTATTATGCAAACTCAAAATTCAATCAATATAACGAAACGGGATAGCCCTGGTCCTCACATCCGATTGTACGCAATATTTTGTGCTCCAATTTTTTCCTTCTGTATGGTATCTGTTCATTCAAAAAGATGCTGTCATAGCAATCACTGACAACATATGGTTGAACAACTCATAAGAGGTATCTATTTATTTCCTATCGATAAGTGGACAAAATTTATCGATGGAAAAACAATGTTCCTCGTTCAATACTTATAAAAGTAAATATATTTTTCAGATATCGTTTTTGAAAACCAATTTCTATTAATACCTTCTTGCCAAGACTGCTCCTGATATATGTAGATGTACTACGGTGTAAGAAGTGTGCCTGCCGTAGTGGAGCTATATTATTTCCGCAGCTACGAGGACATCCCCAATAAAACTGTTCGATTTATCTGGTCTAACAGACCCGCCTATCACACAAACTCCGCCCTTCTTTCGCACGAACTCTTCCTCGTGTACTGACATGAACTGAGCATATTATCGTTCTAAAACTCAGCAAAATACATAAGTTCCCACTGGTTGGAAATACAAAATTGAGAGAAAAAGTGTCCATTCATTGCTGAAATCATAAAATGAATCTGGTTTTCAGCGTTCCCTAGTTGTTTCTTTCCGGGCTCGAAATCATTCTTTCCTCGTAGAAATGATCCTAAGCGCCGGAAAAGTGAAGTAGACTATATGTGAATGAAGGATTGTACTTTATTGATGATTTGTACTGATAACGGCTAGCTTTAGAACCAATTTAATTTTGGTCTACGGCGGAAACTTGAGGATAAGCAGTGACGACGACAGTTGGTGTATCGCAATTCCACATTCATTTGGCCTATTTTTGCACTTTGAAGTGCTCACCTGAAATTCTTTCCACTTGCAGCTTTGGAATTAGTATTCTTTCACTTCCCAAGGGAACACTCATGATTTTTGAAATTGGGGAGGAAATCAAAAAAGTATAATAGTTTTCGCTAAAAACTAAGACCTAAAAATGTTTGAGTAGAAGCTGTAACACTTTTTTTTCGCACAATCCCTATAGCATAATCCGTCACTACATTAGCAGAGCTTTTTCAGAGTCACCACTTGCACGATTCTTACGTCAGCTGATAACAGCTTTAAGCTGTATGAGTGACCATGGAGATTCACAACCATGAAGTTGCGGTCGTTGCCGATGAACCACAGGTCTGAAATTACCTTTCAAAATCGAAAACGTCCACTTTTTTGTTAAGTGCTCTTTGAAATAACAATAATATGAAAAGTACTCCTCAAGGCAACGACGAACCACATTAGATGGGCGGAGATGGGGGGCATGGTCAGCTGAAACGGACTTTGATGGGAGTTTGAAAAGAACTGAAACATACCTCGAGCTGGTTAGGTGAAGGCTTCAAGAACCTAGTGTGAATGTAACTGTTTATAAACAAAATAGCCACGAGGGGGAATTGCGGTTCCTTTCGCTTTCTATTTGGGAGGCACCTTCATGGCACAGCGCCATTAGACTACTTCTGGTGGCCCAGTGCTAGCGCTTCTGTAACAGCCGTCTGCAAAAACATTATGTACATTACGTGAAGAGAGGTGATGAATTCAATGCTCTGCAGTGAGGGGCTGTGCCGACCACGGGTCCTCTAAGAGCCACTCTCAAAAATTCGGTTTTTTATTTGTCAAAAAATGATCAGCGGGATTGGCTTTTCCTTTAACCAGCCAGCGCCGTTTTTCACTTATATAGGTTTCTTGTATAGCATTAACCCTACGCATCTATACTCATGAAGGTCTCCACGCATTGCGACGCTGACCCCTGGTCGTGCCCTCCCTTCCATTGGCCAAATACGACCCCTCTCGTTGGAATTGACCAATGGAAGTGACTCTGCACTGAGCATAGCGCTAATTGATGACGTACGCCGTAGTACGTCCCAATGGACAAATCAAGGGCTAAAAAAGGGGTCCCAGTCCTCGGATTCTAGGCCATTCTTTCTTGGTTTTCTCTCTAACCCTGCATTGTTAACAACCCTTACTTTGATTTCTAATGAGCCGCTTTTTCAACGTAAAAGCCGGGTTAATGCAGATGTCTACAACTAAGACTAGGACAAGACAAGTGAAAAAAAACATATTGCAATTTTTAAAACAATTTTTCAAGAGTGTAGGTGTAAAGCACGTTGTCAAGCACGGTATTTTAGAAAACTTAACGATTCGTTCAGAGTCTCACAAATCATGTTACAACCAACACCCTGTCGCCGAAAACCGCTATTTTTCAAAGTCTACTGGCCGAACACCAAGGTGCCTGCAATCCAATGGCGTGAAATCAATAGCTAGGGAAAAAATGGATGAGAGTAATTTGTAGTGCTTTTTGGCTTCAATACAAGTAACCCAACTCGAAAAAGTAAAACTGATAGTGTCACAAATGGGGTAAATCCATGGCACAGGGCGTTTTGGTATTGAACAACGTTTTTGATTTTTTATTGCGGTGATATCTGGTTTCCGAAAAACTTGTATTGGCCACATCAAACTGAAAGGACAAAAGATAAGTATTAGCCCTTGATCAGTTTCCTGAAGAGATCGCCACACATTCTACTTCCATCCAAGATGAGTTCCAAATAATACAGTGAGATAAGATTTCCTCTAAAAACTATCCGTCTGTAGCAGTGGATCCGCACGCTTTTGTATTAGGTTGTCCGGAAATTAATGCCGGTTTTTGACCTCCGTCTTCAAAGCAACATATCTCAGCTCAAACTCAACATTTTCAGTAATTCAAAAAAGTGTTGGAAACTACTCATTTTTCTTAACAGGAAGCGTACTGGTTTAATTAACGAACTTGAGATACAGGAACAATAGAAGCTCAAATATCGGCCAAGGTCTTTTCCATCATGTCTCGGTTTTCAAATCTTTTTCTCCCCAAGAAGCTGTCGAGATTGCCGGAAAACAGGAGGTTGGTGAGGGTGAGATCCTGCGAATGCACTGTAAGAAGCAAAGCTGGATAGGTTGATTTATCCCTTTCTTACGAAGACCTTTGTGCGACATGTGGCTGGGCGTCAACATGGAGAACAGTTCTTTTCCTTCTTCTGGTTAGAGGCCTTGCTCTTTACGGAGCATTATATCGATGTTATGGACAGACATTGATGCTCTACCAAAATCACCTGGGTTCAGAAAGCTGCGATGCATCATTACTCCGGAAGGCCACGAAACCATCAGCATGGTCCTCACCTTGTAGAAATTCTACTTTGGAAAAAGTTTTTGATGTTCGTAGTTGTTTAGATTTTTGGAAAATTGCTCTATTCTATAGCGAAGGGTCCTATTTCCGTCGAGGATGACGAAAAGTTCCAGAGTCGGACATTTTTGTTGAGTAAAAAAAGTTGTGCCAAGATCCCTGCAAGGTGACTTTGCTGCTGCTCAGTCAGTTCATGCGGTACCCACTTGTCCAGCTTTCTTACCTTCCCAAGTACCTTCAGGCGCTCCGAAAATTTCAGTATGCTTGCTCAAGGTTATGCTGCTGGCTGCCGTACACTTGTTTGGAAATCTTCTTCTGCCGGGTCTTCAGAAGGCCGCCGTCAAGAGGAGAATGTCGTCCGTAACCCCCTCACTTCGAATCTAGATTTCCCTAACTTGAAAGCTTCGGAGCCATCGAAGCAGTGTGCTTTTATTGCAACATCCTTAGCCCCACACAGCAATCCTATTCCGAGCTGTCCGCACAGCACCCTCTCCAAATTTCAACTCATAGAAGTGAACCTGCTCAAACCACTACTTTGACGCCTTCACTTCAAACCTTTAAAAAAAGTGAGGCCCGAGTCCCATCAAAATACAATGGCCGTGCAAGAAAGAGAATGAAATGGGCTTTCCAACGATATGCAATAGTACAGCAATCGTATGGAAATTTCTCGGAAAAATATCAAATAAAGTATGAGACATTGAAACCGGCATTAATTTCGGGACAACCTAATACTTAAAGGGGCAGTCCACGGGAAAGAGCTGTTCCATCGCATCTGCTGGACGGCATCTGGCACGGTGGAGAGGACCGGAAGTGCTTTTGTGATGAAGTGCACAACTGCTGTAGTGCCACGTGTAAGATCCTAGGAAAGTTTAACATGAAACCCGTTGACCTTCACGCTTTCAACACATTTGTACCTGTTGACTCTCCAAGGCCGACAGTTGTGATCATTTTACGGCGGGGGTCGATTTTCTCATAGGCTCCGGCTGCTGAAATAAATACCGGAACAAATGCTTATTTTTCGTTCTTTTCGTTATCCTCCTGAAGTAAGGGGGCTAAGGTATTATTTTCTGGTGAGCATGCAGACAAGGTTTTTTCGTGGACGATCCCTTTAAATTCTTTCCTGAACACGGTGTTATCACCTAAGTTGGCCAGTAAAGGAAGTAAGGCGCATTTGTAAAGGGGAAGGGATACAACTAGCAGAGAGTGGAACCTGCTGCGTAATTGTGGAGAAATGTCTATCAATAGTACCACCTTAAATTTTTACCTTCTCGCTATACTACTACTTTACTAATTAAAGACATGGTTAATTTGATTTAGCATGAGTTTACAGTACGCTGCGAATCGCTACAAAATTCTGGTGGTTGGAAGGCGTGGAACAGGAAAATCCGCTCTAATTCGTCGTTTGAAGGACAATGTTTTTAGCGACGGCGAAGACGTGGCCGGCTTGACGGATGTTACCGTACTAGTCCGAGCTCTCCATGGATCCATCGTTAAAGCAGATGTGGTCGAAGTTGGTAAGTTCATATGTTTGCTTGATAGATTACTGACATTTATCTTCCATATATTTTCAGATTTATCCGAGTTTCTTTCAAACGATGCTCCCACGAGTCAGGCCAGGGTTCACTTTGTAAGTGCAATTCCAAGGATTCCAGTAGAATCCTAGTAGTAGACCTGACTCCATCAGTGCATTGATAATTCACAGGTCAAGCAATACTTTGATGTGAATGGATTAATACTGGTATATGATATAACAAACACGGACACATTTGACGAAATTGACGACGTGTTGCGAGCCCTGCAAAAGATGGTAAATTATTCTGAACGTTTTCTAACATAGAAGGGTGCTGGGTTACAGACAAAACCCTTCGCCATAGGAGGAAATCGAACCCGCACTTCTCGCTTTCCGGGCACTTGGGCTACAGAGCACCGCCGCGGCACCTTCACTTTCTTCTGCTTTTGGTGGATATTTACCATAGCTTATCACCACTCAAGAGTCCTCCCCATGATGCAGCATTCTTGTCAATCTTGTGAAATTCGTAGCGCGGTCTGTAGCGTTGAACTAGCGGTCAAAAAAATAGATCGAAAATTTTGCTACATTGACGTTTCTTCCAAATCCGTCACTTTAGCGCTTTCACAGAATGGATTTGAAGAAGCAGAACATTCTTTTTGGGCTCGATTACCATTATTTCTGCGTTACTGCGTTACATGACCGTCATTTTTGAGTTGTGTGTCCTGAATACCCTCCTGTAACCTAGAACGAGAAGGGATTTGTCTCCGGGTCCATGCGCGTAGCAGGCCGAGAGCTTGGCTATTAGTCGCAACACCATGTCCTCCTTAAAACGGACAGAAGAGGGATACTCCTGTCATATTTACTTTCATGAGTCCTAAGATGCAAATATTATAGGTAGCGCCAGATGTCGACATCTGCATAGCAGGAACAAAGGCTGACCTCGTCGAGTCTAGAATGATCTCTTACGAAGCTGCCGAGAAAAAATCCATAGAACACGGGTTCTCTCTATTTGAGACAAGGTAGGCTGTCAACATAATTTGTGGGGTTCTCCTTGGGTGAGCAAAACTTTGCAGTTATAAAGTTCTAACCTTCACTGTAAAGTGTTCTTTTATGATTCGTGAACTTTTGACAGTGCAGTGACGGGGATCAATTGCGAAGAGGTACTGATAGAAACGCTGGACAAATTGGCTGAGCGACGATCGGACGTTCGGGAATATTTGTCGGAAAACGCTGAGGTTTGTTATTGAACGAATTAAAGGAATACAAGTCTGGCTAAATTTAAACTTATGCATTGTTTTTCAATATTCACAAAATCATTGAAATAGGTACTCACGCAAACGAACCTCATCAGTGAGTGGCATTTTTGTACTGTAAGGTAGTATATAGGGGCGTTACCTCAACATTATCAACATTAAGGGTAGTGGGTGCGATGGTTGAGTGGCGAAGCCATCCACGGCTTTTTACGCTGTTATTGACATTTAAAAGATGAAGTTTGAGCAGAAAAAGTAAAAACTTCTGAAATTTCTAGGACCTTTATTGGTTTAGTTCTGCTCTAGTAGAGAGTGGCTGTTTTATAAAGGCTCATCAGTGGCTCCAGACAACACCCTTGAGGTTTCATCAGAATGACAACAATGCCCTATTTTATCACTTTGTTGGACATGTCGTACGTAGGGCTTCGTGGGATTCCTTGTACCCTAGCGATCCCTCTTGAAATCCACGGAGCTCAGGGTTTTTTTTCTCCGAATTTATCTCTTCCCCCCTTCCCCAATAATACAATCTCGGATCTTTATTGGGGATGTTGCTGACAGCACTTATCGCACTTCCATCCTTCGAAAGTCCGTTGAGCGGGGGACGGGAGGCTGTGTCTGTAAATTGCTGAAGCGGGAATTTCCAAATTATTCTACATTTTGTAAAATTTTGAGCCACTGTTCGATAATTTCTCTTCCCATTTTTTTATGAACACGATGCCTGCCGCTTCGCTGAATAGGACCCCTCCCAGTTGTTCCCAGCACAAAGGACAGTCGATTCTGGATGTAGGAGTCCCGCCACCAGACGTGTATCACTTAGCAGAATGATTCTCCCCAACTAATTCCCGAACACCTAAACATATGCGTCAGCGTGGCTGATCTTCGATCGTCGACCGTGGACTATGGACATTGCTTCTCACTCGACTGAATAAGGAAACCTCGGGCATTGTTCTCTCGATGGCGCGCTGGATAACGCTGACCGCACATTCATCTCGCTTTCTGAGCCCACGAAAATTATTCGGAAGCTAGTTGTGCACGTTCAGTAGCGCCGATTCAAGTAGAGGGCTGTACATTTTATTGCAAGTATCCTTGTTTATGACGGCTAGGGTTTTTTCTGCAATACAGATCCTAACAACACATGTAACGACGTGAATCTGTCACTAGTAGTTTATAGGTAGTTGATAAACAGATGCAATTAGTTACAAATGACAGAATTTAACTGCAACAAGCTTGGCAAAAAAACATTTGGCATTTTCTGGAAGCCGTCGTCACTTGTGTTGTGAGGTCTGCAGTTGACACGCACCTGGCTGCCGCAGACAGAGGTTATGCTGCGCTTTGGGTGAAATATTCTGCCCTACATGTGGTCGTACTCGCATCTGTCCTTTTGTGGCAATTGCGCGCTACCGATGGTACTACCAAGGTTCGCTCCACCCTAATTCCTTATTCTGCTTTGTCCGTGATTTCGGAATGGGGTGCGCATAAGGACTAGTTTGCGCCATAAGTCATTTCGCGTCGAGATATACATCTCAGTTTGGTGTTTTTTCCTCAAGTCTAGACAGGGTCGAGTCTTGAGGCAAAACATCATTGCTTCATCTTAGCCCTTCTTAGAGCTATATACATGAACATTTTCGGCTTCGAGATGATGGGATAAATGAGCCGGAAGGCTACCCGTTAAAGCGTTTTAGAGTAAGGTGGAATTTAGAAAGTTAGAAAAAGTTGACTGAAATGATCCATCGTCCCGAACTGGTCCAGCGAATACTTCTCTGCTCGATGCTATCTAGCATTTTTTGAGGTGGCGATAAGAATTATTTTGACGAAAATTAATCTCATGTGGGCAAGTGCCCGTTCTGGAGCGTTTGTTGTGATAAGTGCAACCAGAGTCGTCATAGACGAAGGAAGGCGAAACGCTGTGGGTTTTTTCGAGTTAGCAAAAAAGCTTTCGATTGTGATGGAAACCTTCGAAAATCTCGTGGGATCCGAGTGATGCACCAAACTTGAAAAACATCACCGAAAAAAGAAGCAAACATGAGAAGCTTCGGAGATGTGATGATAAACGATCAGCGCTCTGCGGCGTTCTCTGTGTATGCCGACGAGTGCGCATCATGGCCCTCGAAAATAGACGAATCTCTCTGTTGTTAGCATCGTAAATCATACTTCGGAACGATTCGCCGGCTTTATTTCGGCACATTCCCGGAGTTTCCAAAGCTATACATTCCAACGGAATGCTCCTGAAACTGAGTATAGGAGAATTTTCGGAGGGTCCACAGTAAAAGTAACATTATCAACAGCACGGTTGGGCACTATCGCAAGATCCAGGGATATCTGGCGGCAATGATCGCTTAAAACGCCTCCTTTTTGTCAAAATCAAGACTGAGCCTGAGCAGTGGAGGAGAAGTTCTTAGGTGCCTGAGCAATTTTCATTGTTCCCGAAGTTCCTGCCTCCATCTGGGATTAGTACTAGAGCATGCTCCCCTATCTTACCATAGCGCCGCACGGTTGATATTCTTTCTAAATCATTTACAAAACTTTTATTTAGCAGTTATACTTGTTTTGGTTACTTTTTTCGTGTTGAAGGTTTATAATGAGTTGTCAACACCGAGCGAGCACGAACCTGTTGGGTGGAGTTTATTTTGTTGGATACCCAACTTCTGGAGGCGGAGTCACTGAACAACCATTGTGATAAAACGGTTCATTACTTGTTCATTTAACGTGTTTTTCTCTATTTTCTTGATAGTTTTTATTCCACCCACGTAATGTTCTGAAAGATTGCCCCAAGTGTTTAAGTCCTTCACCCTAAATCTCATTTTTTATTGTTATTTTGTATATTTTTATGAGTTTTGTGGCTATTCGAATACAGTGTTTTAATTGAGAAATGCCATCACTTCGAAGATTTGCCCATTTTGGAGCGATCGTTTGTATTGGGTTGAGTTACCACAGCGGCTGTATTGACCAGGAGCGGCTGAGGAACACTTCGAACAAGATCTTGTCAAGGACAGTCATTCCCGACCCTACCTTAATCCTCTTCCAAGCCCTACATCCCTGCGTTGTCGCCTTGTAACTGAAGCTATCCCAGAGTGTGAAACCTTAAATCCGTGGGCTTACACAAACTGGGCGCCGCAAGCTACCGTGTGTGGAAAACACATATCAAAATTCTTGTTCGACTAGGGGCGGAGGTCGAATGCATGGCGTATAGTGGTATTGATCTGACGAAACTTTTCAGTTTTATACCGATTGACTATTACTGAGCTCCTCGAAGGAGGCCCATAGCTGAGAAAGTTGTTAAGGCGCGTAATACACAATTTTGAAGTCTCTCTATATCCCACAAGAATACTCCATATTACTAGTGTCACCTTTAAGCTCTGAAATCGCTGTTCTCTTCAAAAAAGATCCACTTTTCAGCAGGTTGAGATCCCATCTGCAACATTTTACCCTGCTTGAACGCGATTCAAAGGGAATTCGGGCCGATTCGACAACACGCTAATCTCCTGAGAACCGAATTGCCCCGAGGTTATTCGTCAGGCTCGGCCTAATCTCATACATTAGGAGTCCTCTATTCAACAGGAAGTGTGCGTGTGTGTGTGAAGCATAGAGTGATTACGTAGCGGACGTGATGAAAAGCTTAGTAGCGATTGCTGGTTTGCATAGAATCTTCTGGTGGTGGTAATCGTAGGCGGGGAATCCCACGGATTCTCACGGCGTTGATTGTTCGAACGAGCTCTCGTTGCACACCGCCACATCCACTGTCATTCGGAAAGACCGACGACTTTGTCGCTGAAATTTACACGGAAAACTCGCCCTCTTGGGTCAGTAGTGCTCGTACAAAAAATAGCTTGTCTTTATCAGTTCATCCAATGGGACTGGTGATGCAGCAACTCGTCAAAAAATTGGAAAGTTTACTAGGGTTAATGGTTGTGGGTCTTCCGAGTGCAAGCGATAAGCGGATTCGTTGATTTCTGGTGATGTCATCACTCTGGAAATCGATTCTTCTTCTGCGAAATTTCTAGAATTTTCTCGCGTTTTTCTCCTAATAAGCCTCTCGAGAGGTCCCCTTTCATTCAGAATCCTTTCCTGCAAATCCTGTGATTTTTCAAGGTCCCACTTCCTAATTGTTGAAATTGCTACATTTTCCATTTGCGGCTCTCGCCTGATTGAAGGGACATGCTAACGAGATTTCGTGATTTGGTGCAGTGGTTCGAACGTTTACTTTTCGTATCTTCACCTTGTAATTACGCAATTTTTTTTAACAGCAACAACGTAAAATAATCAATACACTGATAGGAATTTAGTACAAAGGAGAAATACCTTATTTCTAAAAAATACGCTGACTGAAAGAGTTTTTTGAAGGGGAGTGAAATGAAAAAAATGGTACTTGTTGAATCCTTATGTTGGAGAATTTAGGGACAATTTTAACATCTGAGTACTAATAAAGCAGTGGTTTTAAATATATTTCGACAAAATTGGGCAGACGTTAGAAGAGTTTATACTACTGGTCCCTCTAGTCCACGTATGCTTATCCTTTGACTCCATCGGCCAGGTGCGTGTCGAGGGCAGACCACACAACACAAGTGACGACGGCACTTAAGTAAAGTGAATCTTATTATTAGAAGCTTCATAGGATAAGCTGATAAAGGATAAAGCATTTGCCGTTGATCAATCCCTTTTTGGGATGCGGCACGCATTCTACTTCCATTCGTAGTGGCGTTTGAATGCGATGTGGCCTATACAATGACTTGCGGGGGCCAGCCGATGTACAAGTCAGTGTTTTTATCCTCCCAGACAAGTCTGGTACCAATTAACCGACCCCATGGGAGGCTTGGTTGGACCTGGGCGACTCACGACCCGGATTCGGTCTCTGCATCGCGCGTGTGGTAAGAGCAAGTACTAGCACTGAGCTTCCGACCAAGATTAGTCAATAGGCTTTATGTTTGGCGGGGTGGCAGGTGGACCTCTCTGGCCAGCATCTCTAAAGGTTCGTTCTCATCTCCCTCCATGACATTGTTTTAGTAGTTTACTCCCTGTTGAATGAATCTTGTAGGTTGAAATAGTGTTTGGACGGGTAGTTTCCTAAATAGCTTTCGACTTTTCCAGGCTCTGAAGAAGGTGAAAGCACCGAAACGTCGGCCAAATAAAGCTATTGACAATCTTGGTCGGAAGCTCAGTACTAAACTATTCTATTCTGAAAATATGCCAAGATTCATGCAAAGTCGAACTTGGACAAAGTACTTAGCGCTACTCCACTTCCGCCCCGGCTTTCTATTTGTTAAATGCTAGTTGTAATTAGTGGCAAATTATGAATACAACCGCAACCGGCTAGTCATTACAGAGCCAGAAAACAAATGCATTTTGTGGGGGCCGTCATGGCGTGTGTTGTGCGGTCTGCACTCAACGCGCGCCTGGCCGCGCGCCAGTGTGTATGTACCTACTTACTGTTGGTGGAACTGTAACTGGTTTACAACTTATGTTACTACTACAGCGCTGTATCTACACTCATTTGCTTGGTCGATATAATTGAAGTAGCTACTTGCCCATGTGTAAGGTTTCACTTTCATTTTTTCTGGTTTTGCTTTTTTTTGCTGATATTCTACCCCTGTATTCTCTACTCAGAACACAATCACGCACTTTCTTCTGATTTAATTTAGGGCGCTCATCCGGTAGGGGGGGGGGCATAGCGATTTAGAACATTTCAAACCACGGAAAGCATATTCTTTTATTGCAAACATTCAGGACTAAGCATTAGAAGGGACCCCGGGTCCGTGAGCAATCTTGGTTTTCCCCGGTAGGACTTCCCCCCTCTCAGGCTCACAATCGGTCCTGACCTGCTGACTAGGTGAATATTACTTCTCGTAGACGTTAATGTCATCTAGTACAAGAATACATACATTACACAAAACACCTGAAGAAATAACATAGGAAAAAAGCTGATAGCAGCTCGTAACTTTAAAGGACTCCTTGAGCCAAATTGGCATTAGAGCAGACCGTGCACCGCAATGCCCCTCTTAACCGGGATGAGCGCCTAATTTAGTTTTGTTTGGTCTCTCTAAGCAGTTTAGGTTACTTTGGACTCTTCGATCTTCCTCATTGTGCTGAAGTGCACAGGGACATGGCTTTTAATTGTGTTTAACTGTTGCTCCCTCAAGGGCATGTCGCCAACGAGGCTGATTCTCCTCTTCTCCTTAGTCGCATCCGCGAGCGCAGGGTCGCTGTAATGAATTCAAAGTAAGAACTATAATATCCTTTCCGTCTGCGGTGTAGTTCCATACTAAGAAGAACAATTCATACATATAATTTTAACTAAACAAATAATTTGCACTGTATCGGTGCCGAATATGCCTCTGCTCTCTAGTAGTGTCATGCATGATTGCTTAGAGAGAGCTGGCACCGATCGACATCGGCTACCATGTGTGTACCCCAGTGATAGAGGAGCTGGCAACTGAAAACCTAGAGTCTGTTTTTGTTTTCTTCTCGAAAAGTATAGAACTCGGCGTTCGCATTTGCAGCACTATTCAAATGCAGGAAATTTTAGGACTTCCTTCAGTGGAGATAACTCGCTTCTCCGTGTGTTCTATCCAACTTTTTATTCTATAGGGAGTCCAACAAGCGAGATTTTAATGTGACTGCAAATTTTCATTCTTTCTCTGTAATTAATTCTTGTATACAAATGGAAAGCTGCACTTGTTTAATAGTACTATGAAGTCAGAAGCTCGAAATTTCGATACAGAGAGCGATTTAGAGTTGCTTGGACTTATAGAATTACAGTTAAGTTTAGAAAGTCATCCAAAAGCTTCTAGAACTTCCTAATTAAACTTATATAACGTGTAGTTATACCGCTTTCCCCTCTCGCCGGCTGCGGGAAATGCAGCGGCGGATTCTGCCCAATCAGAGCCGCTTACCTGACCTCGCATCTGCAGCTGATTGCGTGGACTTAACAGTCTAGGTTGTGCAATATATGTAGTATATCATAGTGAGGTTGGAGGTAAAGAAGATGGCGCCACTTAGCCCGTGCGACTTCGATTTAGGATCGAATCAAGTCTCCAAGCGAGCCCTCGATCCCTCTGGAGGTCGCCTAATTTGTGTTAGACTTGTCTAATGCTTTTTGCTTCATTTTCGAAGCGAATCACTTTCTCAGTGAGCTGTGTCAACCAGAAGGGTATTGCCATCACATGTTGCGTAATGATTTCTCTTACTCACGAAATACTGCGCGCTGATTCTTCAAGCCGACCGTGAGAACATGCCGTTCCATGAAGTGGCAACATAGAAGACAACAGTGACTCCTCATAGATTGGTCGGAACACGAACGGTGTCAGGAACCTCTGCTAGACCTAGAGCTTTTGAGGAATGACTTCGAGTTGGATTTTCTCTGAAGAATCTCCAATAAGTTTTAATGCACGAAATCTATAAGCTGCTTCATTGGAAGCTCGAAACTTCACAAAGTATTTCTACTGCTTTCCACATAGTTGCCTAACCTGAAGGGTACTGAAAAATGGGAAATGGAAGTAGGACTTTTTTGACTGATCTGTTGCAAAGTCAAATTCGAAGGAAATCCAATAACCCTGAAATCAATAACTTCATGGAAATGGTACCAATATGCTTTCTCTTCAAGAGCAGCTAGTTCTAGTCTTTGGTTGGTGATCCATTCGAACTTGTTCAACAGAATGCTAGGCACTATTGCAAGGTACGGGGGCAATGTATATACTTAAAAGCGCGTGAAACGTCCCGTTCAGGACGGAATCTGTGCAAGGGACTCATTTGTAGCGTTCTAAACAGTCTGTTTTTCCCTTCACCATAGCGCAAATTTTCCCTTTCGATGCTAGGCCTTTTAAATGCCCTGCCCTTCCCAAGTGCCATAATTGCTGCTTCCTCAAAGGTGCTCCACGTCTAGAATCTTCGCGAGATCCCTGTGACGATGGCTCAAGGTTTTGGTAAACGGAAACTGAATGTGATTCGGACCTATAGCAGAATTGTGGCTCGTATTCCATGTGTTCTTAATTGCGTTATCTCAAATGATATAGCTTTCTCCCCGTTGTATGTCTAATTAGTCGGTTGTAACAAATAACAAATTTCTAGACTCACGAAAAGCAACACCAACAGAATTATCTGCTTGCTTCATATTTTACTACTTTTGCTTCATATAATATTTTTAATTTATGTAACGATCATGCCACCTATAGGTCACTCGTATACCTTCAATGATTTGCTGACTAGCTGAGGTATGACCTCGAAAATTCAAAGCAGGACCAAGCATGGCGTCTCGCTGAATTCAGATGTAAGGGTTAGTCTGACACCGTTACAACTCTCCCTCAACTACTGGAACTGCCGAGCGCGGTTGGATGATGAATATGACTGCCCTATCTTGCCCAATATGACCCCA
>MU868376.1:120036-175685 GCA_036418205.1 Ostertagia ostertagi
GCTGACCAACCCCCCCCCCCCCCCCCAAAAAAAAAGCTAAAGCACGTTCCCAAAAATTTCACATATTTAATCACTCTGAAGGTAGCCTTCATTTGCTGAGAAAACTTATCCCTCAGTGTTCAAGAAAGGCTAAGCTCCCCCAAAATCGCGAATGCAACCCTATTTTAGGCAAGGTACCAACAAAAGATTTATTCAGCTTCCAGTGAATCTGCTATTCCTGCATATTTGAAAGTCGGGCCAAGCAATTCAAATTAGCGATATCCTTTTTCTAGTAGTCGAAGGAGTTTCAATAAAAAGGCAGCTCAGAAATGAAGGTAGAAAGGGGTCAGTGGTTCAAGGATGAGGAAAAAAAGCCATGAGAATGGATACAAAACCCAAGAAATCGGATCCCTTCTCGCTCATTGGTCCGCACATTAACATGGGTTAGTGTTGCTCTCCTCAGTGCTAACGCATCTCTGCTAAATCGCCAGAGGCACCGACGGAATTCGAATTGTATATATATGCCATTAAGGATTAACTCTGCATATAGGAAATATTTGTTTACATTTCCGATAGAGCTCAATAAATCCTTGTAGGCTAAGTGCTTCCGCATGCACTTAAGTTTAATAAAGCTGCAGAGAACGTACAGCATATCCATACTTTTCGCAATGTGTTTATATCTCAGCTACTGACACATATGTTAAGATACCATACTCCTAGGTGTTTATTTTCGAAAGCAGAAATCTTGTGTGCGATTAGATTTCAAGTGGGCATCGAATATTGAGGACAACCAAATAGACAAACGATTGGGGATTAGATGACGGGATAAAAAGGATTTCCCTAAAAACGCCGTATACCTCAGAATAACTTCGGTTCATTTGAGTTAGTCCGCATTCGAGGCATGAAGATTCCTTACGCATGAGAGGTCATTTCGCGATTATTTCCTTGGAGTAAATCTTCTCGTGAATGAGGTCGAAGGCTCTGCAGAGCTTGTGGCGTTTCCACAACGCGAAAGCGCGTGGCAAGGCGCTAGGACCTTGTCAGTTTAGGGGCTGGTACCCGATCTTGTGGCTCGCTAAACATTAGTGAGATCTCTGCCCTTTCGCTAGTCTACTATGCTGTCTCATCTCGCTCGTCTGTTCTCTCCTCTCAGCTCACAGTGCCTTTCAACTGTTTGTCTCTCGCTCTGTCGTTAACACATGAGCCATCCAAGAAAATAAGCCTGATTGTTAGTAATTTTGGCAGGTTTTCATTCCTTTTTCTACATTGGGGACCATTCGCAAATACTTCATTCTTCGAATGCACCTTCTACATCCAGCTAGTCGTGGAATATGCCTGCAAACTGCTTTGTGTGAATTCCAAGATTTGCAGCGGAACCGTAAAAATGAAAGCCCGGAACTAATCCCTCCTAGGCAATTGAGCCTCCCCTCCCCTCTCCCATCCTGGATTGAATAAAAGACTCTAAGTTTCTCAGACCAAGCTGGACGCATAAACCGTACAGTCTACCAAAATTAGCGTACCGGGGGAAGGGGATTGTACGGTCATCGGCGCTTTATTTTCTGTAATTTTTCTACAGTCTATTTTATTTTCTCAACTTATTCCCCATATCCCCACCCACAGTTACCCGCCACGAATCCTCGACCGTGGGGTTTACCCTTGTTCCACGCCCCTCCTCACTGGGACGCGTCCATAGGGCATTGCATCATTCATAACGCCCTTATAAACCCCAGAAATCAAATCTGAATAGCTACCAATTTCCAGCCAAAGGGCATCCTTTTATGTTTAGCCCATTATAGATCCCAGCGAGCAAAAAAAGCAAGGTGACCTGCCCGTCAATTGGATGCTATAAGTGCTTTCTAAACGCCGGGCTACAAAAAGTTAAGGCTGGTTGTCGCCCTATGCTCCGCATCCGAGAGATCCGAGAGAGGATCGAGAGTTTTATGAATCCGTTATACTTAGTACTACGAAATCAAACTTCTAGAACACCCACAATGTACAATATGCGGTTCAAGCCTATGAAAAACGAGCGCTCAAAAAATTGAATTTTCAAAAGATCATGCGCTACTTTGGAACATTTGTTTGCAATTCAAAAGTAAGTAGAGCGATTCTCGCGTACTTTCACTTTTGTACTTACCATTAGATGGCCTCCAAATTTCACGGATCACTCAAAAGCACTAGAAAGCCACCGCATTGGCAGCCTTGCCAGGGTTTTGTATGTTTTCGTGTCACATTTTTTTTCCGGTAGCCTTTTGGAATAAATTTGTTTAGCGATTGTTGATCCAAAAATATTGCCTAAACTCCCGGTTTTTTTTGTTGCTATCGTGGCGGCGCGTTGCCAGAAAACAAGTCTCTAGACCGTTTCGATTTTCAATGCGACTTTGATCTCTTTTTGCGTGCTGTTCACAACTTTCTTTTCCTTTTTGTCTGCTTGTGTCTATGAAAATACAAGGACTGCAGACTGGATTGGAATTTGTCTTCAAATAACAGAATTTTTCTTCAATAAGTGCACAAACTTGAGATGACTGAAGAGTGAGGGAGTACACAAAAAGTAAGTTGTCTGTTTGCAACGGCGACATCATCTTTTTCTGATATCGCTCGGATTTGGACAAAATATAGTCACGTTTCGGGGGAAATGCCATTCTACTTCTTGTCACAAAGCTGAGCCACTAGAGAATTCTGAAAGCTGGCCACTTCTTGCGTTCTTCGAATAAGACAGTTTCCATTTGAAATTCTGTCAACTATTCATTTTATCTCAGGCCATGAAAGGTTAATTTGGTGCACATGAAAAAGCATTTTTAATATCGTACAGCTGTTGCCGGACCGAGGCCCTCCAATGCTTAAAATGCTACGGTAAGTGTGTCGCTATACATGAAAGCTTTAGCAGATCAATTATTGCGTTGAGCTGATTTCGAGGTTCTTACGACCTTTCACTCAATATGTGGGATCATGAAAACTTTCCGTAGCATGAGGCATTCCAATTCATCACCGCCATGTCGAGAAGGTTATTTACAGCTCCTGAAGCACAAAGTCTACACATCTCCTTCATGATTCATCCTAACATTTCCTCTCCAAGTCCAGACACTTTACCGCTCGACCCNCCTTTTAACAACGTCACATGCGACCTTTGAAGCTGACAAATACAACCCCCGCTTTCATGGATTGAAAGCATTGCTGCCATTGCTATTATAATGGAAAAATTTTTGGTCATAGGCACTGGGTGGACAACCGGGCTTGTAAGCGGAAAAAGCGGGCGACGTGAAAAACTCACAGTTCGTCGCGCGCGAAGATAGCGAAAAAATTGCAAGATGAACTTGCGATCCAGTTGCCGTGCCATTTTGTCGCTCACAAAGAGCCGCTTGGCACCTCCGTGCACGCTGCCTATAAATGGATCAATATTTCATAAGAAAGATAACTTTCTAAAAACTTCATTTGAATGTCCCTATATTGGATTCCCTTTGCTGGAATGTGCTGAATCGAGCCAAAGAACTAGGGAACTTTCTCACTCAGTCACTGGAACAAGTTGCTCCCATGGGAGAGTATATGCTACAAAAGAACTTCTCTTTCATAATTCATGGAGCTCTTTAAGCTCTTTATCTTGACGTATCTGTTGCATTAATCTTGCGATGTGCTTTATAAGCCGACCCAAGGACTCACATAATCATGACCTAGGCCTCTTGAAATTGTGATTTACTCTATTTGGACGATATTTTCCTCATGAAGCACATTATTATCATAGTGTAAACGTTACGCACTCGTACTGTTAGCGTGACGGGGTGTCGCCGTCTCACTTGTCCGCAATGCTTTCTCGTCTCGGGTTCTCTGCGCTCTCTTCAACGCCCAGCGTCTTCTCAGTTATCTCTTCGGCTCGACAAGCGCTGTCCACCTCAAAAACGGGATTCCTGATCAGTGTTCTCAGGCCCTCTAATTTCTTTTTTGGCTAGTGGTCCATACCATACCTCCATTTTCATTTTCGAGCATAATAATCAAACTAGGTATTCTCCTTTGATGAAAAACATAACAATTCTTACACTATGGTTCCATTGGCATGAAAGTTGAAGTGCTCCTTGCACGAAAAAAGAACATGATTCGTCAAAATCCCCAAATATCGTGGACGTTCCTCGGAGATAGATTTCAAGCTATGTTTCAGAATGAATGTGTAAATCTCGGTCTTGATCCGTGTGAAATTTCAGAGCACGTGCACAACGACTCAGTTTCAGTTGTAATTTATTTCTTTTGCTAGCTTTTTTAATCATATTTAAATTAAAGCGTTTTTTTTTCTGTGACTGACACTATGTTATTCATAAACTCACCCTGCACCTAACTGTTTTATTGTATTATACAATTTGCTTCGGGTTATATTAAAAGTATGAGTT
Source organism: Ostertagia ostertagi (assembly GCA_036418205.1). NCBI lineage: Eukaryota > Metazoa > Nematoda > Chromadorea > Rhabditida > Trichostrongylidae > Ostertagia > Ostertagia ostertagi. The sequence goes on from MU868376.1 coordinate 124,389, forward strand.
CTCGGGATCTTCCTATCGGCAAAAAAGTGCGAAATGTGTTTAAAAAATTGCGGAAATAAGGCCTTCAATTCACATTTTGACAGAATATGAGCTCGAACTGGAATTTGATTTCTCAACCTAGAACACTCCAAAAGAAGAGTGACGGTATAATACTAGCCTTGCAAGTAAAAAAATTGCACTGAACCTGTGGAATGCAAAAGTCCTGGAGGTATGGGGAATTGAACCCCAGCCCTCTCCCATGCTAAGGGAGCGCTCTACCACTGAGCTATACCCCCACGCTCGACACTGTTGAAGGAAGTGCTTACATGGTGTGGCGCCAACTATCACGTGTAATGTTGCTGTGGCAAATGGCGGATCCGACCTCACCAAGCTGGCCCAGCCTTTCCTCCTTCACTTTTTCGGGAACTGACCTGTATGGAAGGATTTGAATGCGCGGTGCATTCCAAGAAGGGGTTGAGCAACGCTAAGTACCTATATTTTATCCTTTTCTCGCGTGCTGCTTACTTTTTTACTTGGGGTGGGGACATTGTGAGAAGGCGCATCAAATCCTAGTTCAGAGCCCGAACATGCCGTTTGCTAGGCGTTTTCACTGCAATATCGCGACAACTTGTCCTCACTAGCAGGTCTAAGCCAATTCCATCGCACAATGTGCCGAGTTGGGAGTTCGTGGAATAGGCCTTGGGAGATATGCAGCGAGCTTCCGAATGGACGCCCACTCATTTCTCGGCAGGAGGTTTTTATGAACTTGTTTACCTTTCGAGAAAGCTCATCATCATTCTGGCTGAATACACAACTAATTACATGCAGTGTTGCGGAACTTAAACTTAGTTTAGACAAACCACGTCTAAATTAGTCCTGCAAATAAATAACGTGCTTCTCAGCAGAACATCTACATAAATAAGTTTTCCACATCGTCAACTTCCCATAAAACCCTACCATGTACAAAATCGAATTTTGCTCCCTGCATTTTTTTCTTGAAACTCTCTTATCGCATGTATATTCGACGAATTGCATTTGGGAATGCTGACGACGAACTCAGTGAAGTAGCATCGGCATGTTGCGCTTTCGGATTTGAACGTCATAGAGTCCAATTCATATTTTATTTAATAATTGCTGCTATTTACGGTTTCGCGGCAGAATTTTAATATTCTCCGTTTCAAGTTGTTCAGTTGAATGTTCTCACTCCAAGCATATACTGCTCCATTGGTTTGGAGATACTGAGACTTCATTGTGCCAAGGTCAATCTCTTTGCATTATCTAACACATTAATATATTGGGTTGTGGAGGAATTTTTGCAGTTTTCGATGTCCAACTTCAGATGTTGTCTTCTGTGACTATTGTGAGGTTGCTGTCACATTTAAGATTATTTTGGAGCGCATTTCTCGCTTTTTCTTCGGTTAGCTTCATTATAAGTAACTATACAAGTATACCACTACCTTCATGTGACACATAGATATAAAAATATTCCAAGTAATAAAACCCTTCCAAACTTTTCTAATGTAGCATTCGTATTTGGCTCATTTTCTCAATAATGCGAGCAATTTTCTAGATTTCTGAAGAAACACGGAGTGCTGAAGGAAAACAGTGCCGGTGTAAAAAATTATACTAAATTTCTATCTTTGAACCTGCGACGAATCTTGTAGGACAAGCAGAACGGAAAAACTTATTCTTTGTAATATTTTGTAAATAATAAGGTATAGAAACGCTGGCAATTTTGCCTTTCTTTCATTCGTGAATTATGAAGGCTGAATAAATGATAAGGGGAGGGCATCAGAGGTCCGCTTCTTCGAAGCCCGAGGAGGGAATTTATTTTTTCCTGTTATTGGAGAATTGCTAGGTGAGTGAAACTTTGTGATATTGTCATTTGAATGAAACCTGATGGTCTGCCCCGATTCCAATTTAGTCTTTCTTTGAGTATTGTTAAATCCCAGGATGAGGAAGAAGTTTTTGAGAAATTCAAAATTTACCTCCATTTCACGTAGGTTAGCTCTTAGCATCACGGCAGCTCTCGTAGTACACAATATTTTAAATAATTTGGTCTTCGGATATCGAATGATGACGATGGTCAGAATTGTGCTTCGAGTTTTGGTGCTATTGCTGGACGACAGCACTGCCAAGAATATCCAGGGAGGACGAAGGTGATGGGATTGCAAATTCATTGGTGATCTCGTGTAAAACATTATTTCGAAGCTCAAATGGTGCCATCGTAAAATATGGGGTATCGTGGTGGTCATCCATCTAAAACCGCGTCAGACATCTCATTTTCGTTAAAACCAGGGTTCGGTCTCAGGCACTGGGGAAGAGGCTCCAGGAGGGACTGCACCAGCAACTTCCAATTTCCCTGTTCTCTCTTAGGCTAACATGTAGTATACTACTATGCTCCACCCTGTAGAAGGAGGGGGTCGTAATTAGCATTTTCAGGGTCATAGATAAGAGTAGCAGAGGGCAGATGGGAAAAGTGAGGAAATGAGACAGACGAGGACGCGAAATTGTATCAAGGAAGTTTACCTCCTCTACGCCCCCTATCTTGCGATAGTGCCGCTTGAGTGTCTATTTTTATTGATTTTATGTACAACCTATGATTTCAATTTGTGGTGAAAGATTTTTCTATTCAAGCTAATACACTGGGAATTTTTACTGCTATGGATTAGACGCTCAGTTGCTGGAATCCGTTTATCGGCTGGTAACATGCTCATTTCCTCTTGGGAATCACGCAATTTTCCGAGGTGTTAATATGTTGTCAAACCCTTAAATTCAAAGAATCTGACGAATTTGCTATTTTTTACTGGTATACTTCTATGAATTAAGAAACATACCAAATGAGCTATTAATTAATTTTCCAGAGTTTTTCTATTTTAGTAATAAGTTTCGCTGAAAGAAGGTTAGTATTATGACCTCATAATTGTTACTATCCGACTCAACAGCCATTTGATAATTATACGATTTCACCTGTTATTAATGTAGTGAGAACAAAGGGATATGAAAGGTTCCAATGGGATTAGCGCCATTATTCCCACACGGCTATGAGTTCGAGAGACATTTCCTACTCTGCAACTGTACCCAAAACCTTATATACTTCGATGGATTTTTTAGACCATATTTTATCGTTGAAATTAACTTGAAGATTATTTGTCTTTACTTGAGCTCAAAAGCTTTTGCCTTATTTTTGGGACCAGCCATGTGGATGTAACTCCTGTTTTTGAACCTTCACGTGTTCAGGTAATAAACATTACCGAACATACAAACTAAAGCCACCTTTCAAGCCAAATTTCATATTCTAGTTAGATTACCTTATCACTGGCTGGACATTGCTTTTCTTCTTATTGTAGATGAAGTATAATTAACTTAGCTCTGGAATTTTTCAAATCCCTGCAAGATTCGCCATTCTGCTGTCAAAAGTTTCTGCGAGCTTGGTCTATGTAACAAATGAACATATCTCACTAGGCACAACAGCCCGCAGTTAACTGTTCCTTCTTCGAATGCGCCAACCGCTCGATTGTCACTCAAAATTGTAGTGGCATTTGAATGCAATCTTGCTACACTAGCTTGCAGGAGCACTTTTATCACGGAAGCCATCCGGAGCTAAATCTTGACCTCCGGATGGCGTCCGTGATAAGCTGTGAATCCACTCTGTATCCGCCCCCAGACTAATCCGGTAAGAATCGAATTGAAAAGGAATTTTGTCATTATTCACATCAATTTTTGAACGTAAGTTGTCCTCTATGTGTTTCGAAGAAACTGCAAAGAAGAAATTCTCCACATTTCGAATGCTGTGCCCTTAATCCCTTTTGGAGAGTCCTTTTTCGCTCGATAGCAGCTGTTTAATAGTTGACTTCCTACTTGACTATTAGCTCATGCTGTTCTCACCACTTAGTGAGTTCTTCAACACTTACCTCCTTATCTTTTCAATTATTCCTTTCTAACACATCACAGAGAATAATTTATGCGTAATTTACACTGTTCCATTATTCCCAGTTATTGATTGTTTTTCCTCTAGTGTTGCAACTCACAAGTTCTTAACTCTTCTTCACGCCTTCATCATCTTCAGGATATGAAGTTGTCCTCTATAGCAGCTGGCTTAAGAAGAACTACCGTGATTGCTCCAGCCTGAAAATGCTAGATAGTCTTGAGTCAATTCGCTGGTAGGCAGTTTCCTAGCAGTAGTACTGACCATGCAGGACCCTGTCAACCAGGTTTAATGGGTTCTTGTATTAATATTCAGAAGCATTGTGTTTGAATTTAGCAGTGTGCGATTAAAGGAGGATTTCACGTGAAGGTTTCCGGCTCCAAAGTGGAGGGAGCTAAGACTTTGCAAAGACCGCTCAACTACTCAAATTTTCTCTCATCCCCAACATGCTGGTATCTGGTGCTGTCTCATACGTTGTGCTCTCCTGCTCAGTCTCTATTCCTTAGCGCGATGGTGAACATGTCCTTGACCTGAGCGTTTCTGACGAACTCCTCTCCTTTTTCTCCTGTCAGCATTTTCATTTTCGTGTCTGAAAGGCACACTATTGTGGTCCCGGGGCATTCCTTTAGCAGTTCTGAGGAATTCTGAGACTTTTCACTTCGGTATGCTTCGTTTAGTTCCCTCTAGATTTGGTTGAGTCACAGGCCTTCTAGCTGCACAACATAAAAATTGCGTATTCAATAAATGCCTTCAATGTTGCACAAGTTCAGCTACACTCGCAGCAGTGTCTTGTTTCTTGACTGGTAACATGAAAGGCATACCCAAACAGCAGACAGAAACAGGGACAGAGACGTTGAACATTGACTACGCCGATTTCAGATCCAGAATACAGACTTGAGTAGATGAAAGCAGTTCAAGTACCTCAGCATTTGAATGCAAAGCTTCCATGACTAAATGCTAGCGAACTGAATGTGAGAGCATTTATATCTTCCCAAAAACCAATCCAGTAATCCTCTGCTAGCTTAGCTTTTTCGGTCTGACGCAATATGCTATGTCTTATGTACACAGCATTAGCCTTGCATTTCTGTGGGACATGCTAGAGAAACTAGATGAATAAATCTAGACGGGCTATCAGTTGGTAACGCAGCGTCGAAATCCTACACAATTCAGGCTGTGAAAGGTTTTTTTGGCGCTCTTATTTGGGGGGGGGGGGGGCGGCTGGAAGATCAAGTGAACCACCTCCAGTACTTGGGCGTAAGCTTTGGGGAGCGGGAGGGGATAATGTGAGCAGTATTTGTTCTCCCTAGCTCTCTCCTCCCTTAGCGTTCATGGTTGGTCCTAGTGTCACCTAGTCGCGTTTTTGATTCCTGTAGTGAATGTCCCCCCGAGGCCGTGAGCGAATTCTCATTTCTCAAATAACTAGGTCGTGACCCACATTGCTTCATTTCTTCTCACTAGTTGTCCTTTTTTCATAGGAAACTCACTGCTACAGGCTGTCCTGTAACGTATACTGTTCTCTTATTTCCTTGGTTAGAGCAATGGGACGACGTGAAAGCCAGGTTTCTTAAGAACGCTAAAGTCTTCGATAGGTGATTACGGTGGTTTTGTTAGTTGATCAGGTAAGATCCTACACTATGCGTGAGAGCAGTAGCTGCTTTCGGCGCAGCCAGTGGAGATTTAGTGTAAATCCAAAGCACCCGACCTTAGCATCGTTCTGGGTATGCGCGTTGAATTTTACTCCCATTTAGAACGGTAACCATATTTGGGTGCGGTTTGCTCAATAAAATGATTTGCAGTATCAGCCAGTGTACAGATCAGTGTTCTATCATCAAAAGACAAGTCTGATACCAATTAACCGACCCTGCAGGGATGAAAGCAGCTTGGCCTGTGTATACAAATGTGTGAGGATTTGATCAACGGACCATGCGTCTGTAAGGGTTCATTTGCCTCGTCATCGCTTCGGCCCTCCCAGGGGACTATGAATACCACTTCTGCTGTATCTAGTGGAGTTAGAGCACGAAAATGCTGAAAGCTATGAGATTACGTTAGGCACTGAATAAAATTTAAGGCGTGTTTCAGGTTAACTGATGCAGTTGAACTGACAATGAGATCAGACCCACTGGCGAATCTTATCTGGTTTACTGGTCTGAACATCAACCGCTCACGTGCCTAAATTCACGCTGCCTTCCAAGGCTGCTGTCCACGACCCCGTGGCCGTCGAGTGCATTTCAACACGCAAAGACCTCACAAGCAAATGCCTACATCAACATGAAACGGGAATTATTCGAAACTAGGGATGCATGTCAATCATCAGTGCTTACGTCGTTCTACCTTTTCGTATCTTTAACATTATTTTACTTGTGTCTTGAACACCTTCAATATTTGTTGCTTCGTAGTCCTATAACTTCGAGGTAATAATATTTAATGCATCCGACTTCTACAAGAAGCAAACGTTAAAATTTTCCTCAAATCACCCAGCCTTCTAGCGTCCACCAGTGGACAGTACGAGCTGAGCAAGAGAATCCTTGACAAACTACATGCCCGAAACGGGAACTATAAATGTACACATTTAGAAGGTGTTAATTATAATGTAACCCTATTTGAAATGCATGCCGGTTTCATTTTTGTAAGTCATTTTATGTACATGAGGGTATAGCATTTCATACAGAGCCAACATGTAAATGCCAGAGTTTTTCTTAATTGACGCTTAAGCATTTCGGACTGGAGGCCTTGCAAGACCATCCTTGTAGCGCACTTCGAGAAAATTCAATATGTATCTGCGATATGGACCGATCGTTAAGGAAAGAGGAAAAGAAACCATCGAAGATCTTTCTGGAAGCACCTTTTACCCACACAGCGTAGGGTTAAGCGTAGGGTTGAGAGGCACACAGCGAGGTTAGAGATACTGAGCGCCACGGGGAGGGAAAAGAGTCGAAGATGAGAGAGCACAAACTTGAGAGAGCGCGAGTTGTTTTGTAATGTCCTAGGCGAACCTCGAGTGCTGGGTGGATCCTGCACGCAACCTAAGGCCTGTCGTATAACGCCTAACGGACTCTAACCAGGGGTTCCTAACGGACTCGTGCCGCCAGATCGTATGACTCCTCAGCTGGCCAATCCCTTTACATTTCTCGCGCAAGGACTTCTCGCCTCGCTGTCTAACATGTTTTCTCCTCCCGTTGTAGAATAAAGTTGTCCGTATTTTTTTTTTGATGGTTTCTCCTCATTTTGTCTTGAGTGGCCGCTCGTTCAGTCGACTCTCATTCTAGAACACTCTCACCCCAACGACTTGATCCTCCAATTGAGGGGTTACTTGAACGTTTCAAGAAAGGACTAAGCCTTGCAAAATTCAACATGGAAATTGGAACCTTTTTCATTATACTGCAGCCATGCAGAACCAACGCTTTGAGATTTTTTTTTGAATATTACCAAAATCTCTGCAAATGACAACGCGGTTTTATCTTACATCTGAACATGCGTTTTCACTCACTTTACAAAATATTACTGCCAAGTTATACCCGTCGCTACAAACAAAGGCAATGTTTCTTATTAATTTATATCCTTTACTGCCTACGCTTACGGAGGCGGTGCGTCTAGCAACTCTAGGCAACATTTTCCTTACGCTTCCTCATCTATCCATTTATCGAGTCAACAAAACTCTTTTTAACATGGTCGGTCTGTTCTAAGCCGTTTCTGATCACATAGCATTATGTATTACTTGTCCTGTAGCTCCTGTGACTGCTTGCCGTCAGTCACGTAACCAAAGTAAGAACATATGAAATTAGAGCCACATTTCTCCCATAGGTCTATTTGCGGTCAGCAACTCTTCATTAATCCTCTAGGTGGGTTGCTGGTAAGGAACGTCTCTTAACTTTCCAAGCTAGAGTACCCTTGAGTTTGCTAAAGTACCTATGAAATCAAAATATTCAAAGGCTCAGCTCCTTAGGCAAATTATGCACGATCTGTTGATTCTCATAGAAAATTGTTCATTTTATCAAGGTACCCATAACTGTGAAATAGTGAAAATTGAAAAAAAAATTCTTGTAAAAAATCAGAAGAAGATGCAGCTGTCAAAACCGAATCCGAGCAGTATTCGAGGAAACCGTAAGTAGTGCTAGAGAAGCTCCAAGTTGACTGCTTATACTGTAGATGCAGCTTTCAAGTGTGAGCATATAATTATGAAATGCACTGTAGAAAATGTTGACGGTGTTTACAGAAGGCTCGATAGTTCCAGCTCCAGTTTGATGCTTCCTCATTCGCCCACTCTCTCCTTCTGAGCTGTTTTTGACGCTGGTCACCAAAGATCACCACTTTTTTCAGCCAAAGAGGTCCGCAGAGCACCACACCGCCACCACAACTTAGCTGCGCATGAGTGCTGCTCTTTAGATACATTAGCTCTGTTCCTTAAGTGACTTATTGTTTACCTATACACAAATGCCTTGACGAGAGCATTAGGCCCAGTCTGCTGCATCCAAGACCAATTCACTGCGTTTTTCAGCAAACCACAATACTAAATTTAGAACTTGTAACTGAAATCGTGAGTTCTTTTCTCGTTTCATTCTTTCGCCATTTCTATAGCGTCCAAGCTACCAGAAAAAAAAAACCAGAAATCTAAGATTGTCAAAATCTATAATATTTGAATATATATATTTCATCATACGGATGAGTTTGTAAAAAAGTTATCAGAGAGAAGTAGTGACTTTTCCACGTCTTCCCCTTGAAATTGCGCCATTGGGTGTCAAATTTTTCTGTTTGCTGCTAGCTTTTTCAAAGTGCAATGATCTCACTGGATGCTTTCTTAAACCTCTAAAGAGGTCAATATACTTGAAGCATCAGGGCATTCAGTAAAAATTTTATATAACAATTTCGATTGACGTCAAGAATGTTCTTTTTTTTCGACACCAAGGGAAGCTGAGTGACAAAGATTGCAGTGCTTTTCAAATATCTCGATAACTAAAGCTGCGGCACAATCTTACTAGTTAAACGCCCAGTCTTGAAAGTGATGTGCTGTCTTTCGCACTCCTAACTCTAATTTTCCATGAAAAAGGGCAGCAGCGACGATAATGGCCATTTAGAGTTTCTTGCTCCTCACGTATAGCAGTGTTGCACCCTTGAGATAAAACACTCAGTCTTCTGTACATTCAGCTTTCTAGCACAAAAAACAAGGTTCTTCAATTACTGAGCCTAATACCGTCTTCATGTGTGGTTTGTGTTACAAATGCTTCCCGTGAACTGGTGTGTTGTATTTTCAAAATCGATGTTGATCGGGCCAACTCGTCTGCTATTTAGCCAACAGGGCCATGTTGGACGTCTGGAAAGGACCTTTTAGGGTTGTGGAAGGGCGAAGCGGTGGACTTATTTTCTTAATTATACTGGTGTGCAGAACTTAGGGACGAACGTGGCTTTTCCAACGACGTATTACTGGCGCGTAAGATGATTCTCTGGAATCTAACCCCACATACAAAGAGCTGTCACAGGGCACTAAAGAAAGCAGTAAACAGGAATCGTCAAACGGTCCACAAATCTGTCAAAAGCTTATGATATCTCATCTGTCTCGTCCCTAAGTTTTGCACACCAGTCTATCACCAAGTTCACAAATGACCATGACAGTGATGCTCCTCCTGCTCCACCGCTTATGCTTTGTGATGTCATGTGCGCCATAAAGCCTGTATTTACGACACACCAGTTTACGGAAGGCAAAGTGGATCTTTTTCCAGGGAGTTCACTCCTTTTGCTTTCTGAATTACTGAGTTGCATGTCCACATGTGTATATTTGAACATAGATTGATACCATAAACCAGAAGAACTTTCAAAACTAAGAAATTATGAAAATATTTTCATACATCCTGTTACTTATATAATATTAATATTATAGTTAGCGTACTGTAAATGTAGTCTTCGATACTTGAGAGGTCCATGTATCTAACATAATTGCGTGATCATTGCACTCTTCGAGCTGTGCCCCACAGAATGAACTCTGGTACTATTATTATACACTAGAGCATGTAATCACCCCGGTTGAGATTATAGTGTGTAATTACAACAGCTCGGTTACGAGATCTGTAAAAATATATATACCAGTAATGTGTGGTCATCAACTGTGGCGGATACTACTTGTTCAGACTGAAATTCATGCTTTAGTTTTAGTGAAAGCTTGAGTTCAAGTTGAAACCTACCAGAGCTAGAATGTCGCTCTTTCAATTACCAGAAGGCTTTTTGTCTATCTGTCCAAAATTCGATGAAATCGAACCTTCCTTCAATTCTTTTATAAAGCGCATGAATAAAATCGTCTCTCAAATTGCTGCTTCCAATTCAGTTTTAATGCCAGTAAAATATATTAACGAGGAGCTCTTTCTAATGTTATCGATTTCGCTGCCAAGAGATCCGACGAGTTTTTTTTTCGGTCATATCAAAATTCCGAATTTGGATAGGATGAGGAAAATCTCAGTTGTTGAATGTTCTATTTTTTGTTGGACTGAAGTGGTGTAGTAGCTTGTGGCATTGTTTACCACGCGCGCGTCCAGGAATCAGATCCTGAGTCCGTCGACAGCGCTAGCCGGGCCTTCCATCCCATCGGAGTTAGTCAATTAGTACCAAACTTGTACGAGAGGGTAAGAACACTGATGTGTACACTGGTTGACCCTCACAAGCCATAGTATATAACCAACCGCATTAAAATTTTTGCTGCGATTCTGAATGAAAGTAAAACGCGTGGCGCATGCCAAAAGGGAATTGATCAAGGACGTACGCCTTCTCCTTTCATCCTATTTTTGCCTCCCTTGATTGAGGAGGGGTCTCAGGCTTATTGCGATCCTCTTCTTTGACACCTGACAATTTTTTAGTAGTACAATTCCCACAGAAAAAAATTAATTTAATATTTTTCATAGTGCTGTTATTAATCAACGACACGTTGAACACTAATGAGATCCAATGTACGTCATTTGTTATGACAATAAAGCGGCCTCAAACCTGCCCCTCGATGTCGGAGATCCTCATCCTACACACGTTCGGGCTCATCCAGTCGAGTAACACATTTTACCTCTTCGAGTGATGCACGCCCGACGACACGACGGCCAACTAATCACTCAGGATTCATTCATTCATTCTTGCCAATGGCATCGTGTGACTCTCCACGCCCTTCTCATACCCACCCCCATCGGTCATATTGTTGTGAATCAGAGCAACAGCGTCAGGGATCCGCATTGTGAACACTTTGCTAGTTCTTTTCTCGAAATGTTTCATCAACTTCCTCTTTCTCATGGCTTCCATGATATAACTCAATCCTTTGTGCTATGAGAATTGCTGATATTTTTCGCCTTTTATTTTGACCACTGGCTTTTTTTTTCAAATTATGTTGATTATTTTTGATGATTGATGTTTTTCGAAAGCTCGCAGGTCCCGCACATTTTGATAGGTCGCGTTTGCATATTTGTTTGAGTACAAGGTTTATCCGAGAGCCAAAAAATGATTGATGTCCCATTAGTGAGAGTTCAGTTCAAAACAGGATGCTGCCGAAGCTGCTCATCCAATCAGTGGGGTGAAAGTGGTGTTCAAACCATGGGTAATGGCGCAGATGGATCCAGATTGACTCAAGATGGTTGAGCCAACTATAAACCGAGCTCCGAAGATCTGAGTCACAAATAGAGCGAATTTTGCATTGAGGGAACGGTCACGACCATGAGACCCCCTTCACTCGGAGTTCTTTAGGTGAATAAGATCCCATTCCATCAATCGTATTCATGCGCTCTACAGTGTCGTCAGTTCAACTTCACGAACTCCAGTTACTCTTCCAGATTCCCAAAATTGGTGTCGAGCGAGGTGGGGTGTGGACAATGGGCACTAGGGGGGGGGGGAGTGGTTAACCAGTAATGAAACAGTGAAACAGCAAATTTCACGTTCTCATCTGACTTATTTTCTCAATTTTCCTACCTCTCCCCACTATTCCCATGCATGACCAAAAATTAAGAATGCCAAATATGACCCCCTTCTACAACGATAAGGCTAAAATGAATAGCTGTCGAAGAAGCCACCAACGCTGTTCACCCCCTTTACAAGCAAAGAACTGGCCGAGAGCAACAAATCGACTAAAAACAGACCGTCTTTTGAAACAGACCGTCTTTTTTGCTGAGCCACGCATTGGAACGATAACACAACTACTATATGTTCGAAAATTTGGGAGGGGGGGGGGTGGACGGTCGAGCGTTTCGAATGCTGCTGAGATCTCAAACAATAATCGATAATCAGAATAAAAAATTCAAAAAGCTCTCAACCGAAATAAATAGCTTGAAATTTTCAGCTGACCTTATATAGAAGATGTGCGCCCACTCTAGAACCTTAAAGCAGTGATTTTTGCGAAAAAGACTTACAAACCCACTCGTTTTCCTGTAGTGTATATTTTTTTTAGTTTTTGTCCAGCTTCCTGCGCTAAAAAGGACAGTTGGCTGCAATAGAAAGGAATAGAATAGGTTGTAGATTATACATAGTGAACACTGCCAGTGTGATGACAGCAGAGGCGTGGAGGCAAGGAGGGGGGGGGGGAAGGTGGGAGAGGAGCTCGTGATTCACCAGGAGGTGGAAAAGCAAAGAATGTTTGCTCCTACTCGCTCTACTTAACTCCGTACTGTGATGAACATTTCAAGTGCAAAATTGTGAGGACATTATTTGATAATATTCAGGGACATACTTCCTCATTGAACGTTCCAGCTGTTGACTGCGAATTTCTTTACACATCCTAGACATTATGAATTGGCTGCTAACTGAACTTTCTTCACCCTGCCACATACGTTTAGAAAGTTCAATTTCCTTTCTTCAAATTGAACTTCACTGAGGGCAGCTAGCTCAAAAGCTGGTTGAACGTATTCAGTTCCACGTTCTGGAGGGGTTCATAGGGGACGTGGGTGCGGTCAGTGGTACGCCAATGGCGGAATAAGCAGGGAAATCCCACTAAAAACGCGACAAGGAGATTTCCTTGCGGCCTTCTTCGCTCAAGGACCGAAGGCGGAAAGGACGGGGAACGCTTGGGCCAGTTCACCGCAACGCGTTTGGTCTACCATGCCAAACCATGCTCCAATTGGGCCGATACTAGCAGCACAGCTCGTCCAACTCATCAACTGTACTAATGGGTGAAGCGCATAGGGTGTGACGACTTCCAAGTACTGCTCAGCAACCAGCGCCTCAAAAGCTACACCTCGCCCTTGGCGGCCAGCCAAGCTACTGCTTCGTGTGGCGCACATACTGCCTCGATGCACCCTTTCCTTCAATGAGAAGTGCAACTGATCGCGGCCAATGTTTACAGAGACCAAATTAAGTGCTTCTTGAGCTTGTGAAGTGATTGCAGGTTTGAGCCGGACGAGGGCGCTGCTCAGTGAGCGCACGCACGATTTTCTTCACAAGAAGGCAAAATTCAGGATTGAGTCGATGGGGTAATTCTATTTAAAGGTGAAAGTAATGGTGGGAGGCGAATCGCCAGTGGAGATAGTAATCGTGAAATAGAGGAAATATCTTTTGCCTTTTGTTCTACGTTGCGGAAAAATTTAGAAGGCCGGCAGGGAGATGAGAGATAATGCTAAAACCGGAGAGCGCTAGAGAAGTACGAGCAAAACGAACATAGCAGATCAAGTTAGCGACGCAGACAAGATATTGAGCCGTGGGCGGAGCGTGTCTCAACAGGTGGAGCGTGTCAAAAACCTTGGCACCTAGCTTCTTAGTGACGCGTTTTGATGCAGGAACGTGGGGCGTCTAATGCAGTTGCATCCCACGCACTTCTAGTCACTCCCAGGGTTTATTAAGTGGGTCTGGGCCCGAACTTTGCCTTTGAGGTTTTGAACGTGTTCCCCAGCTTGCTTCACAAATTTTGAACTGTTTGCCAAATCTATGCAAATCATTGACGATAGTTTTAGGGCGCTTTAATGATTCAGATCAACTAAAAGGGATGAACTTAAGTCTGAAAATATACCAAAAATCGTCGATCATGGCGGCTTCTCCATTTATCTTCACTGCACGAAATAATGACAGTGAAGTGAAGATCTTAGCGGCTCCAGAAATTGAGAATGAAAGGATCAGGTATGAAACAGCCATGTATTTAATACCTTTGGGGTAAATATCGCGCATTCTTCTTCCACTCTAGTTGTATGTATTAGCAGGATGTGCCTTATCCTATGGAATATAGCAGGACTAGTCAACGTGTACGTTATTCTCTTTTCGAAATAGTCTGGCACCACAGCAGCAGGTGAGGTGAAAGGCTTGGTCAGCCTAAGAAGGTTTCGATTAGATGTATCTACGTGGGATAGACAGCTCCACTTGCCACCACGACATCCACTATAACCTCGAAACTGCTTGGAATTTACAGCTTTCTGCAACAACCACCTTCCATTCCGCAATCCTATATGAACAGAAGCCTAGATTCGTGAGTATATTCAAAGAACTACCAACTATAAACAATGAATATGTTGTTGATGAGACCAGGTGAAACCTACATCATCATTCAATCCATTTTTTTGCACATTTTTGATAGTTCACCCCCTAGACGGTCGAAAAGCCTCTCTGAATGAAAGTATAGGTTGTCGGAAAAGTCTTTGCGCATTTGGCAACTTTTTTTTCAAAATTGTTTTTCTTCTTTAATGCAGCCAGCATTTGTTGAATACATGTACCATCATAATCATCGAAACATTGCTCTTCAGCAGGCAAATTCAGGTTGCCGACCGTTCAAAAATCCCGGGTCTTTGGGGCGAAAAGCTCAAAGAGGTTGACTCCGAGTAGGTCCGGATCATCGAACTGCCCCTAATTCAGTACCTTCGACGGCAACAGAAGCATATGGTAGCCCGTCAATACCAAGTTTGCTGTACACACGAAGTGGGTCAGATCATCCTATAACGAGCCTGGAGACCTTTCCTAAAACTTATTCGTAATTCGTGGGCGACCGTTGCCGACATAAAGTAGAGTTTCTCCGGATTCTTCAGCACCATGCAGGAAAACCAATCACTTTGGCTACACTGTTGTTCACCAAAAGCAGGTGGACTTACGTTGACAGCAGCTCTCTGTGAGCGAAACAGGTCGCAGCCTGAAGAGGTTCTGAATGTTGCCTTCCAGGTTACTGCTCTGTATATCGGCTGTGGAACCGATCTTTGTTCTAACGCATCCGAGGCAGTCGTGCTTCGCATTGAGATCTTACCTGAGGATCCACTATCTTGGACACCATCAACCAAAGTGGGGCGGATCAAGGCTAGACGGGAGAAAATCAAAATGCCCTTGCGCAAAATTTGAGGGGTCTCACTAGCTGTTGTCGTTTCAGGTCTCAAATATCCTTTCGCCAGAATTTCACTTCTTTTAGAGGCGATATTAAAGAACGGCCATTGTTGGTGTTCGTAGCACTGGAAGAGCCTCGCAATTACCGTGCAGCGCCAACTTAACCACTCTCTCCATCCGAATTCGCGAATACACTCTTGCAATGAAGATGGCAGGTACCAGATGGTGTGGTTTTTTCTCAACATCTGGACGCGGCAACCAATAATTGGGCACATTGTGAAAGATTAGACTTCGCTGAGGCTTCATCACAACACGTAGAAAGCCCACTACTTCGTTTTCCAATCGACGCATGTTCGTGTGGCTTATAAAGGCCAAGAGCAGTCGACATAATCTTCAGCGAACAGGCGATTTGGTAGGCGGTTCAAACGCCTGCAACTGCTACGGACAGAAGTGCTAGTGGAGAGAGCACTACGCGCTCACAGTGCGTTTACCAGATGAATGTTTCGTAAACGTCCAAAAGATTTTGCAAGAGGAAGAAAGAAAATGCGCAAAGAACTGGTCCGACAACCATAAAAAATTCGGTTGCAAGCTTTGAGCTCTAGCTCTTACGTATCAGACTCTTCAGACAGCACGATTCATGCCGACCACGAAATTTTTCCTGTCCTCCAGGTTGCCCTTGGAGGCATCGATTCCCTATAAAGTTTTTTTCTTCTTTGAAACCACGCATATTTGAATTATAAAACCTCCAATATGCCCATTCAATCGGTTTAGTGACCCATTCAAATTTGGCACAACCATGCCTTTTCTGAATTTACTTTTCTTTTTTTTCTTTGAGATCCTTTTTTGGCTATGTTTTGGGGATTTGATTTTCACAAGTAGCCTCTCGGTGCTTTGCGGTGTGCTCAGGGTATTTTTTTCGAAAATTTCAGCCTAGTTGGACAACTGCTCCAAAGGACTGAAGCAAAAGTAGAGGGCTTATTAGTTTTGTACCTATTCCAAGCATAACAAGTATAAACAGTAAGCAATGAATCCATTAATGTTCCTTTATGGTTTTTGTCCGCGGTTCTCGAATAAGGATCGAGATGGTTTACTGACAAACTGTGCCACTCTCGTCACGTCACCCGATCGGTGCGGAACAAATACCGTGTCGAATACTAACAACGTAAGCCAACATCTGATACATGGGAAAAATGCAGACACTCTTCGACGGCGGTTGGTTGGCACCATTCCCGTCTGAGTTGACTTGTGCATTGAATAACTCCACAAGCCACTCAGCAGCACAATCAATCGTGTAGTTCTGGAGGGGGGGGGGTGGAAGCCCTATTGAGCTTGTTCACTCATAACGGAAGGGCACCACCAAGTGGCGCACGCCTAATCGGGCCCGAGGGCCGGCGTGCGCCACATGGTGGCGCATGACCTTCAGAATGAATTTTTTTTTCGATTTTTGCAGCAATTCAAGTAATACAATTATAACATTGTTACTTACAACCTAGTAGAATAATATGTTCCCAGGACCGGAATGCTTCATTTTTCTGCAAATCTACAACGTTCCCAATAAAACCATCTTCATGTACAAATTCTCCCTATTATTCACTACATTTCAACAGTAACAACAGTATTTCCAAAACAGCCAGAGAAAAGACCTGCGTCCTAGGAACCATGGCTATATGCGGCGACAGAAAAAGAACAGAGGAAATCAAAGAAAAAGAAGTACCTGAAAGTACGAATAGGAATTGCACGCAATCCGATGTAGGGATACTCGTAGGAATAGCCAGAAGCGCAAAACACAGAGAACTCGTGAATAAGTAAGAATAAGGAAATATGCGCATGAAATTTCTTGCGCAGAAATTTCTCGAAGTGATCCGATTCAGTTTTCGTGCGCAACTGTGTCGCTTCTGCTCTAATCTGAGCCCTGTCGGTGAAATAACGTGCTGTCATCCCACAAACTCGCATATCCAACTTTCTCCGTATGCCGATAGGCTTGGTAATAATTCCCAATCCACAACCTCCCTACAGTTGTCGCCCCACCTGACAGTTGCTGGATTCGTTTTGTCCGGAGATAAATCTGGAGTTGCTTTATTGTTAACTAAACCTACTCTCACTGAAGTGATGTATCAGAATGGAGGGCTACATGGATGCCAATAGCTCGATTTCCCTTCAGGTTATTAAGTTCGGGCACAAAAACATGGTTCCCTGCGCCATTCCCACAAGCTTGCATTAAACCTACCCTAGGTGTCGGCGTGCGCCACCATGTGGCGCAGCGCTAGAGGCGGTAAAAAAAGCCGGCCGGCACACAGGTCCGCTCACGCAAAAACGTTGCCGTCCGTTATGGGTTGAAGGAGTCGTATTTGGGGATGGTGAAGGTCAAAAGGTTGAAAAGGTTGCAGGATCGCATTTTTACAACGTGGAGAGGTCACACTGGCGGGAGAGGAGGTCGCGTTTGACGAATTTTTGATGATTTTGACTAGAACTCTTCACGAAAAAAGACGGAAAAAAGTGGGCTTAGTTTGGCTGTGTTGACTGGTCTCAGGTCAAATGCTGTGGAAACAGCTCTGATAGTCAGGACCGTTTTTAAGGCGGGAGGGGGTCGTATTGAGACTCCCTCTGGGAGAGGGTCGTCAAATTTCTGAAGTGGAACAACGGATGCTTTACCCTGGTGAACAGTTTAAATACAAGTTTATAATAGGTCATTGCGGTTTCAGATGAATGCGCGACGCATCCTTGAAGACTTGGATTTATAACATTCCATCATTTCTTCCCTTCATTGTTCTTCGACTGCATTAGAATTGCTTTTCTCATATAAGTACACTAAAATCAACTGTGCGATATGACGATAAAAGCAATTTGAGTTGTTATAGCACTTTACAGACTCTAGGTTATCAATTCAGTTTTCGCAATTATTTTGGACATGTCGCCGCTGCAACATACGAGGAATAGAATACACATCCTTTCACTGTTCGGCGGTCATAATCTCTCTGATGAAGAAAGTGCGTGACGAACGCTTGTGAACAGTAATCGTTGTGATACATCGTCATTAATAAATTCAAACTATTAACTTGGCGATGACCTTTTACAATTTTCATACAATTTTATTCTCACTTGACGATATGTAAAAGAAAATATAGAACCATCAAGCAAGATAATGTAAATCACCACATTTGATTGCCCCTATAGGGCACATTACTACCGTCCCTGATCTTCCTTCCCTTGAAGGCACCGGTCGTGATCAGATCTTTTGAGGAATCATCGCCTCGACTAAGTTAGTAGGAGCCCCAACCACAAGGCCTGGTGCTGTTGCGACTTGAAAATGCGCGCCAAGGGAGCTAATGCCTTCGCTCGATTGCTGCTACCGCTGCCACTCAGTTCGACTCGCTGGTGCATCGTTCGATTCGCTGGCGCGAAGTTCGATTTGCTGGTGCAACCTTCGGATCCAGCGACTCGCCTGCGAATCGCTCGATTCGCAAACTATGACATCGGCCTAACATTATTCCACGTGACTACCATGTGCTTCGGGTTCCTGTGCGCAGACCTCTCAAAAAAAAGCTCATCTATGTATAAGTAAGGCAGTCAAGCAACAAAAATCCTAGAAACGAAATTGACGGCTTTCCTGGCGCTCAGTAGGCTCGCAACATTCTTGCAAAAGATGGATCAAAGACCCTACAGAAGGTTTTAATTGGTTAAGTGCTTGGAGACTTTTGTTGTGCATCAATATAGTGTCGCTGGTAAAAAAAAAACTAGTACATAAAAATTGTAAAATTCCAATGCAAACACCTGAGTGTACATGTTTGACATCACCTTAATTTCTCAATGAAAATCTCGAATAAATTTCAATTTTCTGCAAAAAGATCCTTCTACATATTTCTAAGCATTTCCAATAAACGCTAGCCAGCTATTCAAGCTGTGGGATTGAATGAATTTTGTGAAATACAAGTTTTTAAGCAAATCTGTGCCATTTTACTATGAACGTCATAGCTTTTGAATTTTAAAGTGGGGTGTGCTGAAAAAGCTGCCTATAGTGCGGACTCCAATAAAGCGTCAGCCATCCGTTCACTTATCGCTCTCAAGGGACAATAGACTTCGAATTGGAATCTGTCCACAAAGCCATGATGGAAGGTCTTATGGTCTAGGTGCATATTAGAGGGTCGGATTTGTCATAAACTTCCCGATTTTTGGCTTCATTTAATGCGCCACGGAGATTGACCGGCTTCATAGACCTCTAACTCGTCTGAATAACTAGTATTCTGCGACAGCGCTTTTCAGCTTCCCTAGTTAATAGCCTAAGAGGTCGCATAAATTTTCTACGCTATTTATCTATTATTACTCTGTACCTGGGACACTAAAGCTCAACATATTTTTACGTATAGGTTTTCACCGTTGCTAGGCATGGAATGAGTTTTTTCTCAGCGGTCTTCGTCGGTGAGTTACTCTACTGAATTTTTGACTCCCAAGATTATCATAAAAAATACATAAGAAATCATATAATAGACGATGAATGTTCGAAATAGTTGGGAGTAAAATCTGTAACCGTTTCAATGCAGGAAAAAGCTCAGAAACGGATTCTCGTGCTCTAGCCGAGGTTCGTATAAACAGTTCTGCTTTCTAGAAATATATTTCTTGAGGTGACGCAAGTCCTAGTTGGCCTGGTCCGGTTCGATTCGTTGTTTCGGTGACTTTATGTAGCCCTTGCACAACCCCTACCCAAACCGCGCTACATGCTTTTGGAACTCTAGTTCGTCATAAATTAAATGATTTTTGCAGCTCGTTTCACTACTCTTTTTCCGATAGACTGATGAGCCTTGCGCCCTTCAAGGAATTCTTGAGCATGATTCACCCTAAATGTCACTACCTTTTGCATAAGGTCCATGTTAAAAAGAATGCCTGAGGCAATGACGCTTCTCCGCTGATTCAAGAGTTCTCCTGGGCAAATCAGATTTTTTACGTTATGTTTCAAACCAATTATCGGCTAGGTGCTGTTTCGTGAAGAAGTAGGAACGATGCCTTCCAAATTTCTGCTCGTCACCGCTATCAGTCATCCAGAGTTAGAGAAGCAGTCTGAAGTATAGGATTTATCCAGACCTCAAAAACCACATACTAAATTTCAATTCAGCAGTGTATAATTGCTCTGCAAAGGCTCTAATTAAATTGGTTTTCCTTGCATTGTGATTACAGCGTGCAATTTAAGGGCTATCCAAAGAAGACCTAGCTGTCAGTAATTGTGTTGGAAACTTTCGAAATCCTGCGCGGCCTTGTTCAAGATAAATGCGCTCTATTTCCTTCCTATTTGTTTCCAAATTTGTTATTTCAACGCTAAAACGTATACTTTTGCGATTCTGTAACATTGCACCCTATGTCGCGGTTTTCCGCAGGGTTGACCATCGTTGTTCCAATCCCAAAAATTTGACGGTCATTGCTTGGTTATAGGGGCTCGATACGACCCCTCACCATCGCCGTCGGCCGTAGAGTCCTCCGCGACCGTCTCCCTGCCTATGCTCAACCGCTACCCTCATAATCATAACATTTTCATAGTATTTGATCCTGAGACTGGTCGACACAGCCGAACTCCGCCCACTTTTTCAAGATTGTCTCAATTCATCCTTACTTGTTCAATTCTTTTTCAAATTTTCCCCAAAATTTCAAAAGAAAGCTGTCAAACGGCCCTTTCCGGCAACTATAACCCCTTCGTTTACCTCAAACACGATTCCCCCCTCCCTCGTTTGGTTTAGCCTAGTTGCTCGTTGGGCTCTACTTGACTAATGCTCTAGAGTGGCATCTAGACCTTCGAGGTCGTGGCATTCTCGGGACATCTCCAGGGATCCAGTCATCTGCAACTTTGGTTCCTCGGTTATCGCCAAATCTCACGACGGAGCCCGTCGTACCTGATCTTTGACACCTTGGCAGACGCAGCAACGTTCCCGATCTTCGACCACCGGCTGAGGTCCGAACTACGGACATCTTCTCTCACTTGCGTGAATTGGAAAACTTCAAGCATTGTCTTCTCGATAGCGCGTTTGATAACGTCGGACCTTCTTCCATCTTGCACTCAGGTCATTGAAGCACACGATATGACAAATCGAAGATCACCGTGATATGATGCTCTATTACGCTTTCATTTTCTCACTATTATTCTTGGATATTCCGTGTGACACCGATTCAAGAACCCACCACTCAAATATAACATAGAAATTTCCAGGAGAACCAGTTCTTCAATTCACCTACCTTTCGTTACAGAGGGCGAAAGGGGCGTAGTCACAAATGACACTACCTACGACCTCAATGCATGGGCTCCTACCTCGGCCGGAAAAGCCTTCCATCTCTCTGGAATCGCTTACTTGACATTAAAGTTGCTCAGGCTAGTGGACATGCTGAATTTACATCTTGTGGCGCACAAGCCGTTTTATTGCCCACATCACCTTCGGAATGCCACCCTTTTGAAGGGAAGGAATTCATGGCGTGTTCAACGAAGGGATTGGTGTACGCCGAATGCTTTGTGCTTTATTTACTAATAAACCCACTGCATACCAGTGCTCCTGCGACATTGTTGCTACCCTCTTCATCGCTAATGCCCTCTCTCTATTTTACGGCTAGAGCCCTGGACGGCGAGAGAGGGGCGTGTCGCGGCGATTGCGGTGCGGGGTACGTACCGAGTGTTTCGGTCCGCACCTTCAAGGGAACTACCTGTCTTTCCACTAGGTGGTTTTCCCTTGCCCGACGTCATCGTGGAATCCTCCCTAAAGTCCGTTGTTTCGAAGGCCAAGGTGCAAAAAATGAGACTCTCAAAAGTTCTAAAGGGATAACAGCGTATATTTGAAAGAAGCTTCCTACATGGGCTGGGGAGCTCAATGAGGAACCTCATGTCTTTCAAAATGGAATACGACATTCATGTGAACTTTCAGTCCAGTAATGGCGTACTAATTGATGAATAGTGGCAAATGTTTCTGAGTCAATTACCATCACATGGTGACGAGCACACTTGGCATTAATGCTTTTAGTGAAGCCACTAGTGCATATTTGTCCTAGTACAAAGTACGCGTAAGATCTACGGTGTCATTGCTAAGGTAAGCACTGAAACACATGCTCATTGAAACGGTGAAATACTTCGATAATTAGTTTCATAGCTCTTGAAACCATGGAATTGGAGGCTCTTTGCGTAGGCGACTCAAGACCGCGCGTATCCGCGGCTGGGCGTAGCTCTGGAAAGGGGTCCTGTTTGGAGAAAACTGCGGCAAAATTTTTCCGAAAGGGCGAAGGTGTTGGGGATACTTGAACTGTAAGAGAATCAGCTGCGGTCACCGACTTTTAGGTTTCGGAGCATTACGAGTTTCAGCACTGGACTTTCAGACTTCGCCGCGAAAAGCGGTCTTGACGCGTGTGCGTGGAACAGCTAAAGTGGTGGGAAGCAATCTAACCTTTAATTGGGTTCCAGTGAAACCGGTCTAGGCTTGATTGCTGCGCCTAAAGATGCAATTTTCTCCACTAAAAAAGTAGGCATTGCAAAAAATATAATAAATCGTAATCAATAATAATGAGTGGTTGTAGTGATAATAGTAAAGTAATAGTGGTAATAACAATGATAGCGTTAGCGACAGTGAAATTATAATATCAAGTTAAAGAATAATGTCCGTCTTTCTATCCGCGTATCATCATGCATATCAGCAGCTGTTGGCATAACTTTTCGAATCTGAACCAATATCTGATACGTAATTATCCTTTCCTCATCTCTTTCCTTATCTTAATATCGAGTTCGAATTGTCTTATCAGTTACTACCCTCATGGATTATTCTATCGTGATTTCGTGATGCACCTTAGTTTTCAAAGGGATAACTGACCTGCTTCGATCAATCGCTTTTCGGGGTGCGCCACGCATTTTGCTTTGAGACCCATGTGAGTAGTTTGATAAATTTGCCGATACTCACTCTCATCAGTCTTTTTATCGCTATACGTTAGCTCTTCGACGTTTTACTGAAGGTCGATCCTTCAGTAAATAAGGCAGCCGTTGCTCATTTCATTTGTGATAGCTGCACTTTCAAGCTTTTTCGGGCAGGATTACTCAGATGTTGACAGTTTTTCCCAAACGCTGTGTGATACTTGACCTGGACCATTGTGATGAAAAATTTGACGGATTTGGAACCAGTGAACATAGCTGACATAGCCATGTGTTGGCAAAGCTTCTCACCTTGCTGTGGTTGCACCGACCGGGAAAGGTCTTTCTTTTCCTTTCTTTTCAGTGGAGTTAAGATTGTTTAAGCGCATTCGGCCATGACCAAGGCTTATTTCGGAAATTCTTCCAGGGCGATGACATGGAGTGTCTTCATTAAATTGTGCTTATACGTGCATGTCGTCTGAAATCGCCTCCGTTGCACTTTGAAGCTAGCCAACACAATGACGCATTTTCTTCAGATGGAACCGTAACTTGAAGAACTTGCTTAATCCGCCTGTGTACACCCAGAATTATTGGGTACTCATTGTCCCCCAACCTCTTGCAGGGTGGCCTACGAATTCGGCTCTTATAGACCCAGGTTGGCGTTAACGCGTGTTTGGCAATCTCCTTAGACCGGTAACAAAGGCCTGCAACACTGGGTTTTTTTTTCAAATACTGAGCTAAAATTAAGTACTTTCATGAATACCAATAAACTGATTAGGAGTTGAAACTTTAAAAGAATAAAACCAAAACTTAGCATAGGTAAAAGTGTCGGAAGTGTTTTCTCTATAGCCTAATACGACAAACGATGATCCCTATCGCTTCAAAAAACAATGCTGGAGAGGTCTGTTGACAGAGATCAGGCAGGGTTTCATCCAAGAGTCATGCTTGAATAATAAATCTTACATTGAGTACTCAACTCTCAGAAAAGATTTACTGTAGACAGATGGTGGGTGATGTTGGATGATACGACAGCTTATAATATGTAAGCACGGAATAGGTTGACCAGTTTGTCAAACAAATTGCGCTCGAATGTCCTGGTGGAGCAGGGTGAGCTCGTTGAATATTCCATTATATTGACCTACTTTTTCAAATATTTCAGGCTAGAAGAAGATGCTAAGCACGAAAATAGAAAACATTCAAAAATAAGCACTTTCGGCAATCCTTTCTGGATTATTTTATGTTTTGGTTATTGCCAAAAAATTGGAGCCTCAAAAAGTGTAAACATTCAAATAAATTTCTTATTACGTAAGAATACTTTTTGCTGCTCCAGGTTAACCACTTTCTGCACTAGCAGCCCGTTAATTTCCTGCTGTTTGAAGTTCACTTTCTTCTTTCGGCCCTCCACATCCTCTTCATACGCCTTTTCGCCGCTTCAGCTCTTCACTCGAACTACTACATATTTCTACCTGTTGTACCGCTATACTCTTCCATTTTTGCATATGGCCGCTACCGCTCATATGCGAGACCATTCTTCGAAATATCACGGAAAAGCCTCATAAACCATGCAATGTGGTTTTACCTGACATATACTCCACAAAAATTTGTTTGTTGGCCTGGATGTTTGGGTTACAACCATTACCCGTACAATTGGCAAAAAATCTTACCCAGTGGCGCATTCATTAGAATTGAATCGAGATTCGGTTATAAAGTCACCATATCAAAACGCAAAAGCGTCACATCGCTCAAAGCTTATTAAGGACCTGTTTAAACTTATTTTATGCCTGAAGAAGACGCTAGACGCCCAAAGTTTGCCAAAATGGCTTAGAAATGTTTGGGATGGTTTGAGAGTTTTGAATCTTCCAAAATTAACATTCATAAGTCTCGTATTGCTTCACCATGAATAGCAAAGGAATATATAAATATGTTATAACGAGGACACTTCTCTCGAAAAAGTAAAGCTACCTTCAGAACAATCAACTTTGTTCACTTTCCACACTTTGCCAAAAAAGGCCTGTTCACAGCTTTCTCTCTGATAGACTAACTGTTGTCTTTGGCCAATAAGAACAACCAATAAGATAGGTTGTAAGAAGAGAAAAAAGAAAATTTCATTGAATTTAAGCCGTGTTTAAATAGGTGTAATGGCTGAGGGACTCTTTTTTAGTATTTTATTTTTTTCATTCTCTCTCACATATTGCGATTTTAAAACTTTATTGAATATTGGGTACACACTCCTCGAAGGATGTACGCGATGAGCACGGTTTTTTTTTCTCTAGGACCATACCATCTACCTTCCGGAACCATGTTTACACAGGGATTGGCTTAGCCAGCTCCATCAGGGTGATCCCACCGCACGACAGGTGATACGGCGCGTTTGGTTGGTGCTCAGCGTCCGCACGTCGCGTCGACAGGGGCAGCCATTAAGCGGTGTTTCCTTGGCCGGAGGGCACAGCGGGCAGCATACACAGGAGATTCACTCAAGTCTTTCATTATAGGTGCGGTCTCAGATGGGAGCGATAATTCAGACGACAGCAGAAGGTATCTGATTTTGAAGGAAATCGCGAATGTTGGGGAATAGAGTGCTGCGTAATAATGTTCATGAAACAGTACAGCTGGAATTTTGTTGTCGGCACGCATCGTTGCAAACGCGATTACAAGTGAAGACGATCCACCGCTCGTGCACCTGTGTTTCAGGGTTGTTAGGCATGTCGTTTGGAAGTTGTCCGAAACCTTAACGTGGTGAACGGACTCCGTGGCAATTTGCTCTTGCTCTACCGAGAGAAAGCTTGAAGCCTTGGTATAGTGGCGGAGCTCGCCAGCGGTGAGTCCCAACAGACGGGGGGCGATGTCACGTTGCGTTAGGGCAGCGCGATTGCTGGGTCCCGCGCAGGGAATTTTCTTGAACAACCGGTTCTTTGCACTTTATCTTCACTTTGTTTCGTCATGGCGAGTTTTTGATAGAAATGATTATCGTAATGGGGCCCGAGCTTCGTCAAAGCGTCAGTTTTTCTCACAGAAAGAAATTGAAAATGAAACGTAATCTATCATGGGGGTCCGTATTCTCGCCCTTCATTAGGACGAACAAACTTCAAAAAGATTTCTTTCGGTGACGTTTTTGCTTTGCTCTGGGCTTGAGGAATGTTAAATTGTGATACTGGACTTTGGTCACCACTCCATGCATAGCTTTCCGCGCTAATTTCCATCGTAACACGCCTTAGCTTCTCTTATTGGTTCGATTGATACGAAATTAGCCGACTCTCAGTCGGAAAAAACTCGGGATACTCATCTCCCTTTATTAGCTCCCAGGCAAATGATCTTTGCAGAAAGTCGCACTTCTGAACGTGACGCTACATCGCGCCAAGGTTATGGAGCTCAGTGCACGCGCTTAGACTCTTCAAGGCTTGATTTTTCTGTACGCATGGCGTTAGCAGGAGGGGCGGAACCTCTACGTGTATAGGGTATTTGTTCTGAGCGTGCAATATCATTGTGGCGTGGGGTAGACAGTCGATTCGCCGTGGACTGACGTTTCACGGAGGTGTTGTTGAAGTCTAGCGGCCGCGAAACACTCCTCAGAGACCGTAGGATGATTTGAGTGTTTGTATTCAAATATGAGCACCGAGTGCATTCGACGGGCATGAGGGAGTCGTTGTGCGCACATATATAAACATTTCGCGGGAAAGTTCCGGCATGTCGTGTCGAATAGTCAGTGGAGTTGGGCAATTTACCCTCGCAAGCAAGAGCATGGATATTGGTGTGTAAGAACTTTCCTTTTATGTATAAATCTCTGAAAATAGCTCTTAAGTGGTTTTCGATACGAAGACGAGATTACAAGAAATAGTCGCCATATAGTACGTCTTGGCAGATAATAATTTGGTTCGGAGGGTTTGGCAGACAGCGGGCTTATTTTATCTTCAACTCTCTAATTCCAGGCTGTGTCAAACTGTGAAAAACATACGCTCGTATTTTGGGCGACTGTGCTGATCACAATTTAAAAAAATTTCAACGGTGACGTAGGATGAACATCGATACCTTAGCTTTCCGAGTAATCTTCTTCAAACACAGATGAGGTCACAACGTCGCATAGGAAGATGGGGCTGTTTTGCCCCCGTCACCGATTCCCACTCCTAGTCTTACCTTGCATCATTGTGTTTAAGGCTCTCGGTATCTCTCGGTTGGCCCACTTGGTTAAGCCTCGGATATCCATTCTATCCTAATAGAGGCCATAGTTTCCTCGCGATTAGATCACGAGGTTTCTCTGACACAGGCAAATTTACCTTGGGTATTAATGAAGTTTCATGGCTAGATTTCGACTAAGAACAAAATTACCGAGCTCTCGGGGAAGGGTTCACTGGGTTACCAATGGATGGCGACGCCAACCTATAATTCCACGTGCTCTATGTCCGGAGGTTAGTCCCTCTTCGTGATATTGGGTACAAACCAATTTGGTGCAAGTTTTTTTCATTGCTTTTATTGCTGTATGTGCGGCTCCCTGTTGGTGGTTACCTAGGCGAAACACTTTGTGGGAGGGGTACTTAGCAACATAGGATGTACTCCCACCTAACTTCATATGAACGCTACTCACTTCACTACTCAATTTTAGGAGTAGCACATATGGGCTGGCATGTATTCCGTGAATTTCTGAATGAGGGCTGTTTAATCGTGAACTCTTTGATACCTACTTGTAAAGCTAATCCGTCCTGTATTTCCCTTTATGTACGTACGATCCGGCCTTCCTCCATGCATCTTATCAATTAACGAATTTTTTTCCAAAGTTTCCTGAAGTTTTTTTGCTATCTTTTTCATCTGGCGGTTCAAGTGTGGAAAGGACAAAAGAGCGCGTGAGAAGAGTCCGACAAGTTTCCAAAGATTACATCCCTCACATTTTATCTAATATTCCACAACTTATTAATGTTTTCATGTAGATGGAATTATGTGGCGACATCCACTTCTGGCAGTACTGCTAGCAACTTTCTGTCTACTTACAATAGCAGGCAATTGCCTTGTTGTTATTGCAGTGTGTACGAAGAAATATCTACGTAACCCTACAGGGTATTTGAACTTAATCGCCCGTAAATAAAATATTTTTAATAAGTCGCCTTTCAGGTACCTCATTATATCGCTGGCTATCGCTGATTTAATCGTTGGTCTAGTAGTAATGCCATTGAATTCCCTATTCGAAATGGCTAATCATGAATGGCTGCTGGGTGAGATTTTTGAATATCATCTCCTGTATCATTAAAATAATTAATTTATTGCCTGTAAAATCAATCAATATCCACGAGAAATCTCGCAGAATTGAATGTACCTTAGATAAGTCGGGGCGTTCCTTTGCTGAGCACATCAGAGATGGTCTAGAGGCTTCTTTCTGACAAGAAATCACTAGGTAGAGAGAATAACTACGAAGTATTTATAAAAAGTATTGAAGTTGAGCAAAGTATTATTATAAGCAGAAGTAGTAAAGTAATGTATAATATCAATAGTATTTCATGATATCTATAGACACGCAGGAAGTTGGGGGCGTGCGTTTCCGAAAGCGGCTTAATTCAGGAAACATACCAAATTTCATCTGTAAGAAACTTGGGTTACTAACTTGATTACTGTGAATGTGTGACTACTTTTATGAAAAGATGTACAGTTACTGCAAATTTGTTGAAGCAGTGGCTCTCCGAGACGCGATGAAGGAGGAGAAAAGCTTTCAGACTCACTAATGCCTTATTTAGTTAAATTTCAAAGGACACTAAAAATATGTGAAGGACCAACATTTACACATTCTATTATAGTCTGCGCTGCATGATCAAACACCACGAGGTCCTGGCCACCATACAACTGACCTGTGATGGTTTATGGTGTTAAAAGATACTTGATAAATGATAGATGTAATTAATCACAATCGACAGAATACAACTGCAATCGGCTATTAATTTCGTTGGCAGAAAAAGATCATATTTTATGGAGGTAGTCGTCACATGTGTTGCTTGATCTGCACTACAGTCGCAACTGGCTGTCGGCCTCACAGCGTGGCTAATATAGACTTAAGCCGCTTTCGAAAGTCATGGTCTACAAAATATTGAAGCGACCTGAATTGAAAATCTAGGATTTACTTCCTAGTAAATGAAAGTCAAACAAATTTAACTTATTATCGTTCTAGGCTTAACAATGTGTGATTTGTTCCACGCATTAGATATCTTGGCATCAACAAGTTCCATTTGGAATCTCTGTGTCATCAGCCTTGACAGGTATGTTTTTGCTTGAAAGGGGCTACAATCAATACTACAAGTTGCGAACAAACTCTCACTTTATTGCAAACTACTGAGAAATACTGGAAAGATTTGAATACGGAAATTCACACAGAAGCACACTCTTTTAACTTGCGGAAACGTTTTCGTCCTTAGCACGTGGCAGGTATAAGTCATTTACCTAAAGCACTTAACGAAACTATGTCGTCGTACGCACGACCCGCCATAGTGTAGACATCAAGCGCAAGAACGAAGTGGTAAGTGCTGATTCACTCCACAGGGAAGAAAAGGAAGGAGCACCCGATAGAGTTTAGGGCCTTCCTCCTACGATACTCTACGAGATAGGTAGTCCAGCAAACACTGGACGATAAGAGGGAGATGAGAGACTACAAGGACGAGCGAGACGCAGTCACTAACGTTTTGCAATGTTTTTTGTGAGTGATTGCGGTGTGGTTATAATTCTTGTAACTTCCAAGCCCCTGGTTCCTTCTCCACGCTCTTTAACACATTCACGAAGGCGCCCTTCTCTACTTTCGCTCGCGTGGGACGGACGCGATTTTGTGGACGCCGCCGTCTGACATCACTTCAGCGGATTTTATACTGTAGTTGAACAAAAGTAAGAACGCCTCAGAATAATATCAGCAGTGTTCAATGCGTAAAGATTATATATACACATAACAGTAGGATTTCGATCAAAACGACGAATAGTCACAACGAAAAAAAGCATTTTTTAACTTTTCCCGTAAAGCAGTTTGAAAGCATTTTGAAATTCGATTTAGATTAATGAGATAAACCACCTACCTTTCTATTCATAGCTCCTGGCAAGCGATTATCAACTGGCAGCCCATATGGGCTGCCATCGTCCTAAGAGCACAAATCTTTGGCAGCGTAAATGTGTTCAAACCTTCTGACGCTTCTGAGGCGACCCTTGTGCGATTGTGGATCCAGCCACCCAATTCACAGGATTGATTGTGCCAGCAAACTAGTAGCGGACTGTGCATTTTAGGCAAGCGCATTGATTCAGGTTACCTGTTTCAGATATATGGCAGGTCAGGATCCAATAGGGTATCGTGATAAAGTCTCAAAACGACGTATTTTGATGGCTATTTGTGGCGTATGGATGATGTCAGCATGCTTATCGTTCCCTGCTATTATTTGGTGGCGAACGACGTCACCTCATTTGTACGAACATAAGGTACGTTAGAAATCTCCCATTCAGAATTCCACTTTCAGGCCTACACATAGCGCTGTTTCGGACAGACATGAAATCAGGGGCAAAATATCACCGATCATGATTTTCTAGCCACTACTACAGTAGCCGACATTGTTCCCCTTCCCAGCTGTTGCGTGGAACGTTTTAACTTGTGTTCACACTGCAGCGCAGAAATGTATTCTTAGGTTAGCCTCCATCCATCATCATCAGCTCGTTCCCATTTTTCAAGCAATCGCTGATGGTCTGTCGATCAGCGCTGAGATATTGTTGACAAGGCTGAGGTGCTGTCTCACCCCTTCCGCTTGTTCTCGAAAATCTGAAAAAAATTTTGGCAGTGATAAGCCGTGATTCTTTATAGCGAATCACCCCCTCTCCTTTATAATGTCTACTTATTCTAAGAATGGCTTGGTTTACATAGGTGACTTTTACTTAGTCGTGTATTCACCATTCGCAATGATTGCTGATCTTAATCAAGTCCTGGGAAGTGACTCCGTTTGCGCGGAACCAGGTGAACCTTTGAAGGACGAATTCACGCTGGAAAGACAACATATTTCAAATTACCTTAGCGATGGTGAGTGGTACACTAAAGAAGGAAAAACCATGAGAAACGGCCCAGAACCTGAGAATCGGGACCACTTGCATGCCCGTTGATTCGAGCATTGATGCTACTATCATCGCTGTGCCCTCTTCAACACTACGCTCTCTCAGCTATCTAGTCACCACGTATAGAGCTGCGGCGAGTGATCAGCTGATCGGTGGGCGTGCACTGGACCACCGCGCCAAGATCGAGCCATGATAGGTCGCCGAGGTGAACTCCTTGGGTGCCAGTTGCGCTTCAGTCCACATCCTTAGGAGGTCCGCGGCTCCCTCAACTGAGTCAATTGCTCCTTCTTGGACCTTCATTCTAATCGTGAATTCGCCCTTTAAGTCTGCATTGAGCTTCAGGTGAGCTCGGGTCAAACACACATCGTGGAGACCTTGGAGGGGAGGTTAACATGACTTCGCGCCTTTCCTCCTCCGCATTAATCATTGCAGTAGGGGGGATATGTGTGACTGGAACAGAAAATAAGTGCGTGAACTATGCAAAAAAATGTACTGTGGAAGACTTGCAGTTTTTCGAGAATCGAGAGTTCAAAGGGGATTCCATGATAAGGTCAAGGGTCGACGAAGGGAAAACTTGCCCAGTGGCAAGACAGGCGTACCTCCTAAGAGTGCGGGCTGACACGCGATTCGCAGCGAAGGATTAGTCCCGCTGATCTAGCATGGCCATCCCCAAGTCGCTGTCGCCGCAGCACACCCCTTTCTTGCCGTCTGGGGCTCCAGGCGTTAGGCAGAGGGAGTGTGTGTCGTCACTGAAAAGAGGAACAGCGATGAGAATCACATCAATGGCGGAAATCGGCACAGAGTGAGTCCCATTCCTCTATTGGGCCGCTTCTCATGGTTCCTTCTTCATCCCGGCTTCACTGACCACCTTTACCTTAATTCTTGTGAGCCTTTAGACAAGCGCAATCACGGATGAGCGCAAGTTATCGCTGTAATTATTGCGACAACAAGTGCAATTTGTTTCTCGATTTCCAGGCTTACTCACTGAACATTTTTTTTCAGAACAAATGCCTATTCACCGACAGCGCCATGTACGTTGGTTTCTCTTCGCTAGTATCATTTTACATTCCCCTGTGTCTTATTCTGTTCGCTTATGGTAAAGTCTTTGTGATCGCAACACGGCATTCTCGTGGGATGCGAATGGGAATGAAGAAGGTAAGGTTTTTATCCGATAGAGAGATGTGACAAAATTTTGCGTGGTGATTTGTTAAAGGCAAGAATCAGGATAGAATTCATGTGGTATCCCGCTCAAATATGAAGGTAGGGGTGAAAGGTGTGCTGCAAGTGGAGAAAGAGAAAGAAACTTTTCAAAAATGCGTATACGAGCCTTTGCTCTACGCTGCGAAGTTGTTTAGAGGGATTTTGAGGCCGAAGTCAGGGATACGCTCAACGAGTCCCACACCACCTCCTAGCGAAGAAGATAATCGCCAATCTCTCCGAGCATACCTCAAACCACTAGGCACGGCTCGTCATCAAAATTATTGTAAAAAGAATCGCTTTGAACAGCCACTGCCTGCCCTTACGATTTAGGGTCTCGATCCAAATTTCAGGTAAAGTGCAAGAATGGCCGACGAACACAAGCTGACTCTGAGAGTATGATGTCGAGTGAAGCCGAGCCCACACTGCGTATTCACATCGGTCGAGCTCGGAAAATGAGTCGAAGTCTTCGTCAACCGAGAACCACAAACGAGTCCACACGGCTTTTGCTCAAACAGGTTCATTCACAGTTATTGGAAATACTTCCGAAACTTGGGGACTTTCTTGCTAGAATATGGCGCTTTCATTCAAGAGGAGAAGTTTCTGCTATCGTTCCATGCATGCGGTCATGTCACCGCCCGTTTTGAACTTCTTGCTCAGCGACTCTCATTAGCGCTGACGGGCAATATCTTTGAACTGTAGTCTATAGGATTTGGAGAGCTGGAGCAACACTAAAATCCCCGAAGGTGAGGTTGAAGAGGTATGGGCATCATTGAGTAGTTATCCTGATTCACAAGGCAGGTCCGAGGTCCTACGACGTCATACCTCCCGATAGCGCCTAAACAACACCGCTTTGACGCTTTGACGCTTCCTCTTGATGAGTTATCCATCTGATAGTTCTGTCTTCTACTAATAATTAATTCTATTTTTTTTCTACCTCGAAAAGTCTCCCGAGCGTAGAGCCGCTAAAATTGTTGGGAGTGGAAAATGCAAAATTTCGCAAGTTAAAAAAATCGTAAAAAGTCCTTTGAGTCTCAAAATTCTCTACCATTCCAAAAGTATCATGCCACTCATTCAAGTAACACCCCTTTTGCTCTCTAAATAAGACAGATACATCCCACGCATGGTGGGCTCTGCCTCGAAGACAACCTCAGTTCCTGTCCTCTTCCGTCATTAACAAGGGACCAGTTCCCTACTATTATACATTTGCGGACTAATTTGAGGCGAACTGACGATAACTTATTTTAGGTCTCTTGCAAGAGTCTCATTGAAAGAGAAGATCAGCCGCTGGCCAACTCGCGAGCTCCACTACTTCGGCAAGAGTCCACGAATAATACAAGGTCCATGTTTCGAGTCCGGGCTGCTGGCGTGCCATCGTTTCGGTCTAGCACGCTCAGCGTTCAGGCACCGGTACGTTGTCCGATGTGTTTTTCATTTTGGTTAGCGTCAGCGGTCATCTTTTCCCTGAGCATGATATTATTGATTTTGCTTTTCTAATAGGCAAATTTTTCTCTCACTTTCGAAATTTTTTACGCAATTTGGCAACCGAGAAGGAAAGATGCCCTGTGAGCTAGACTGATCGAAGAACAACGCTGCGCCCGTTAGGTACAATTTTCATTTAGCTCCTTGCCTTCTGGAGGCTTCCAGGAGTTTCATGCACCAACGATTTCCTCAGAGTTAATATTTTCTGATGTTTTTTTCAGCCTGAGGTGCATGAACTCGGAAGGAAGAGCTGAGGGTGAGAATGTCCTTCATTTTTCTTTGAGGAAACTAAAAGGGCTTCGTTCCCAAGGGTTTCTCAGGCAAACTTTGAGATAAATGTAGCTGAACAGACCTCTGTCGAAGTGCATCTGTCCATGGACGATGATGAATTAGTCTCAATGAGTTCTCTAGTGCTCGAGTTTTGAAGCGTAGGGGAACACTTCGAGGGATTATATTGCCAACTTATTGAACATACAATTTTTACGGGGTAATGGGACTCCACGAGCCGAGAACAAAAACAAGGGCGCTTAACAAGAAATCAAAAAGTTTCCTGAACCTGAACTCTCTATGACTATTTCTATTTTGTGGGTCCAATCTTTATGCGGTCACTTCGGGTTTCTGCTATACAGTACCTTTTACAGAAGATGCGAGCACTGCCGCTGTTTTTATGCGATATCATTAAAAAGTAAGAGGCGGGAATAGCCGACTGGTTAGGAGTGTAGATTCATGTCTGCACTTCTGAAAGCGGCAGGTTCGACCTCTGCCGAGGCTTAATCCTAGCCAACCTCGCCCTCGCCCACGTTTCAGTGCGAAATACATGGAAAAATCAAATCGAATACCGAATACCGAATACCGAATCCTCCTCTCTACATTCTTAACCTTGTAACTTTCCTTGTTATGGGAACTCATGATTTCTTTGTCACCGTAAAAAATTTCTCCAACCTTCCCGGTATAAACTACCTCAAACTACGTTACTTGGTGTTAGCCTCTGCAATCACCTGCCACCTTTAACCTGTCGTCCCGCTGATCATCAATTGCTCAAGCGAGCGCCAGCAAAGTCTTCATTCGTCCTCTGTCGCGCGCTAGAGTGGTCCAGTGGGTCCTCCTCACTCGAGGGACACCATGTCCTTCATTCTTTTCGTTCAGAGCTTTCGTGAAGAAGTCTGACGATCGGGCCAGCGGTCGTCCAGGTGTTCTTTCGATTTGGCGTCCCGAGGAATCCAGTCGATAACCGCTCTGGTCCAGCGGTCATCGCAAAATCGCATGACGTGTTCGGCCCACATTATCTTAGATTCCTTGGCAAAAACGGCAGCGTCCCTGATCTTCAATCGTTGGCGTAGTTCAGGACTCCGGATTCCCCTTTGTACTAGCGTGCATGGGTTATTCCAAGCATCGTCCTCTCAACAGCGAGTAGTATAATGCTTACCGCTTGCTCGTCCTGCCTGCGCAGAGTCCAAGTCTTAGACGTAGGTTAGGGCAGGAAGCACTGCGGAATTGAAGAGGTGAGCACAGAGGCGGATGTTCTTCGTCTTCTTCACTACTCCCTCGATAATCTTAAATGCTCCTCATGCCTCTCGTTTCCTCCTGCTCAGCTCTGGAGCTAGGTCGTTCCTCATATTGATTTCCCGACCTAGGTACACGTAGCTGGAGCATTCTGTGATGTTCGTTCCGTTGAGCGTGAATGAGGCATCAGGAACTAATCCGTTTCTCATAAATTGGTCTTCGTTAGGTTTAGCTGCAGACTGACCTTATCACAGGCGCAGTCAAAATCGGCTAGCATTCGTTCCGCTTCCTTGATGTTCGACATCATAAGAACGATGTCGTCAGCAAAACGAAGGTGGTTTAGCTACCCGGCCAATCTTATTATTATAATAAAATAATATAAACATATTCTCCAGCTTCTCTCTTCTTGCAACCTCGGCATAATAAGTTATATTGTGTGTTAGTTTTTGTGCCTTTCGAGGTTGGTCGGTGGAACTTTTATTAAAGTGACCTAACGTTTCAACTTGATCGTCGTCTTCAGAGGCCTGAATGTGGTTCAAGGTTTAAATTTGCGAACTAATCGACCAAGCACCTCGACTTCTCCAGCGGTTCCGATATTATGCTAAGAACCAGAAAGAAAAACATTGGAGAAACAGGAAGGGTTCTAGCCATTCGTACCAAAGAACCTCTGGCCAGCGCGATGCGCGGTACTCTTTCAACAGCTCTTGGGAGGCGCAAGATCGAAGAGCATGATGGCGTTGAATTCGAAATTAAGTGCACGGTATTGGCGCATGAGACGGAACTTTGCGCTAGGAAGGTCTTGGAAGCATTCTGGATTCTGCGTAAAGACGAGGACACCAACACCGCCAACGCCTCTGCTGTCGCATGTTCCAAGGGACGTTCTTCTCCAGGATCGAAAACGGCGAGTAGCGGGCGCTGCCTTCTCGCCTCGGTCAGTCCGATGACGTCGTACTTGATCTTCCTGGCCTGCATCATCAGATCTTCGATGCGAGCTTCGGATGCAAGCGTTCGTGCGTTAAAAGTACGGACCGCCTTCTGCAATACGCCTACGCAATTAGAGAAGTACCCGTGCTCCTTTCCGCGTTAGCTGATCGGTAGTTTTCCCCACAGACGCTCGGTCAATTATTTAGCATCTTTTCGGCAGAAATGAAAATGTTTTTCTTTCATTTTCCTAGTTGTGCACTTTCGAAAACAGAACATCCAAAGATCGTGAATTGCAGACGTTACAAATACAACGAGATGAGGCAAGCGACATCTCGTCGGTGAGTTCACCACAAATGGCGCGTCGAAAGCTGAACGTGCGAGAGAAATCGCGTCAGATGGTGAAATACGTGCATGAACAACGAGCGGCACGTACTCTATCGATTGTCGTTGGAGCGTTCATTATATGTTGGACGCCATTCTTTGTCTTTTCTCCACTTACCGTCTTGTGTGACACGGTAAGCATTTTACATAAGTTTCAGCTGCAGTGTTGTTACAAGGGGAGCTTTTAGCGTTATTCCACACGAACGATTTGGTATTCTATCCTCTCCCTCCCGGATAGGTCCTGAATAACATTCTGCTCTTACGTTGCTTGAATGATATCAAGACGATCGAAGCCAGGGTCAGCGGTCAGCCTGACTGACAATGAGTCAGAAATCGAGACCGCATCTGTGAGTGAGGGGAGAGCACTCGTATCTTTTCGAAATGGGTCTTCTCTCTGAAAGACAAGAGGATAGTTCTGAGAAAGATGGAAATTTTTTGGGAAACCCAGACAAATATAGATTTTGAAAAACTTTCTCCTCAGAAAATTATGATTACACCTTCCTCGACGCACTCTTGTGGTCCAGGTTGCGGGTTTGGAGGTGTGTCATGTTGCACTAGCTCATCAGCCACGCTGCCGTCAGCATCCAACCAGAAGGTAAAGGGGAGGATGGCGCATAGTCGGGCGAAACCCATGCATAACCCTGGTCTCCACCCATACAGGCAATTATCATCAGTT
Organism: Ostertagia ostertagi; assembly: GCA_036418205.1. Taxonomy (NCBI): domain Eukaryota; kingdom Metazoa; phylum Nematoda; class Chromadorea; order Rhabditida; family Trichostrongylidae; genus Ostertagia; species Ostertagia ostertagi. Next base: position 161,610 of record MU868376.1, read on the forward strand.
CGGAAAATTTCCAACAGTCCTCTTTGAAGGTATTTTATTCTTGTATGAGCCCTTTCTTGAACTCCAATGCGGCCTGTGTTTACTCGCCCGCATACTAGTCAGGGAACTCTCCTTCTGCTGCTTTTTTTTTGTTCACAGCCAGCAAATGAAATGTCGTGAATAAGTGTAAAGTGATGTATCCTGTTGTCTTCTCACGCATTTTCCTTCAGTGTTTCGACTACAAGGACACGATCTTCACTATAGTTACATGGGCCGGCCATCTGAACTCGATGCTGAATCCACTGATCTATTCACGTTTCTCGCGTGATTTTCGACGAGCTTTCAAACAGATTCTCACTTGTCAGCGTGAACAAAAAGTGAAGACGGCATTCAAAACGCCATTATCGCTTGTGTTCACTCAGCTCATTTCGGTTACTCAAATGTGGGATCCACCACAAAACACCCCTATTGAATAAGGATTTCGCTAACACTAAAAAGTTTTCACAAATCGAGAGAATGGAATCTAAAACTATTTGGAAGCAAAGTGGCACAGGTGTGGGCGGAGCAATCCAAGGCGGACGAGATAGGTGCTAAGCACCAAAAGGGTCCAGATTGGCCAGCGGCTTTAGATCAGGGTCAAGCGAGGCGTCGAGGAAAATTTTAAAGTACGACCACCCAACCCTCCCCCTCCCCCAGGGAACGAAGTCCATGAACCGACCCTCTTCAATAGCCGAAGTATGGGGAGGTTGTTCAGTTCTTCCCCAAAACTGTTCACAAAAAAGCTGCTTAACCCACGATCCCCATCACAATTCCGTTCAAGAAACACAAATGTGAAAGTCAAGGAATGAGGCATTATTGATTGATCCTACGGCCACGATCAAACGAGAAAAAGCAGGAACAGCACCAGCCAAAAAAAACGGCAATGTCATAATGACTATGCACATCACTTCTTTATTTACTCTTCAAGAGGCTTACTCAATTTCGTCGCAGAGGTTTTTGTTGTTATGCTTTCAATCTAGAAGTCCTTTTCGCGTGAAAAGCCTTGTAACGGCCTTAGCAGCTGCGGTGTGATTTGGTGGCCTTGGTAGCAGACTTTAGTGCTTACTATTGAATTTGAACACCATAGTCATAATGATCATACTTTCATTCATCTATGACGAATTTATCTAAATCTGAAAGCAGAGGTCTATCTGTAAGATTCCTTGGAACCATGTGTAGAAATTACAAAAAATAAAAGGAATAACAAATTAGATTATTAACGGGCCGAAATTCATGCTGAGCACGAGTTTTTACACTTTCTATAGCGCTTACTTGCTCATTCCCTATCAAAGCTGAAGAATTAATACGTCATCACAACTAGAGATTTGCTCTATTTACTTAACCACTTAGATATCGGTCCACTATTTGAAAAAAACACGGCCTGGTCGAGGATTTTTGCAAAAAATTAAGAGCAATCATTAGCGAGGTCAATTTCCATGTAACGCAGCAAAATTCATGATGCAGCACGGCTTTTTACGCTTGCCAAAACGCCATAATTCCGCTTCAAACTCATAATCCGCAAAGAGAATATTTTCATAGAAGACAGATGGATGGTTCATCGACAGACGATTGCTGACGAAGAGCTTCATACTTTAGGTATTTAACATGAGCCACGTCGGAGTTTTTTGCCTGAGTACCGCGAAAGTACTTTCCGCTGCCGTTGGCACTATTTAACGACTGTATTAGGTGCCTTCAGGGGCAAGATCTACAAGAGAGTACTCGGAAACCCACGAGCTTTTTTCTCTTCCAACAAGTGTGAATTATTCGACAGTTAACCTCCAACACTTATAGCTCATAAACTTTGACGCCTGGAAGCTGCATTTCTTGTTTAACGGTGGGCTATTCCCCTGTAATTCCCACCGACCCTTTAGACTCCTATTGATTCTCTGAGTGAGAGATTCTTTTCAGAAACGTAGCTGAAGCGCGCAGGCCCGCGACAACTGAGGCGCCTCATGGCGAGTGCGCCGTGGTGCTTCACAATCCCTGCTGTATGAGGATCACAGTCGAACGCAGAGTTATATCACTTGCGAACACGTTCGAAGTCGGATTCTTTATCTGGGTGTTGATAAACACTGAAGTAGCTACGAATTGTTAAGTACGAGCACCTCCGAATATCTTTATGTGTACCGGAAAACATTGTTATTGAAATCTACTCACTCGCATCGACTCGATCCTTGCAGTGATTTCCTCCCGACGGGTGATGATGTATGGCACATCACGGTCGGCTTTCCGAGCGAGGGATCGACCCCCCGCTGTGCGTGTCGAAGCATTCCTCTAACTGCGCGATTGACCCTGCTTTAAGAATCCATCCGGTGAGTGTATTGTCGTTTCTGCGAAATCTCGCGAAAGAGGTTGTATGGAACGCCAGTATAGGGTGAACGTAGCGTACGGATCAGCGCACTAAGCGTATGATCCTAAAGGGAAGGTTAACCATGATTGCATGCGGTGAGGGTTGATGGCGTTACGCGTGCCTGTGTGCCTTGCCCTGGGAGCGCGTTTTTCCGAACGGGCTCGCCGCTAGGAGAATGACACATACTGTGCAATTGAGGTACTTCAAAACATGCTGCACCCCGTATGCAACAGCTTTGGGAAGTTTTGGTAGGGCTGTCATCTTCCTCCCACACGATGACTCACGGGAGCATGTGGACGATGTTCTTCCTCCTAAATATGTCGTACCAAGTTGACTCCAATAGAAACGTGGTTGGTCTGAGCGCTAAATTCAGGACTTCTTCCCCGCATTAACGTCTCAGTACTCCTCGAAAACTTAAATTCGAGAAGCTTCCAGTCCTCTCCCTCTGGTTATTGGTCTTCTTCAGAGTCGTCTTATGAGCGTTTTGATATTGGAACAATCTTTAACATGTTCTTCAGTGCAGATAATGCGCTCCAGTGCCAACTTACGCGTCCCAGCAATGATTATGTCTCTTCACGTGCCTTAAAGGGGTTGTGAATAGTGGCATAATGGCCCGCGTTAGTAGGGTTCGTTTTTCAGAATTGTCCTATGTGCCACGCTCCATCCTGGTTCCACCCACACCTGTAGCGCGATCACTGCTTCGTAACTTCGAACGGAAAATGCGATAGGAAGAAAGAAATGCATTTTCCTTTTAAGTTTTGGTTCATATAAGTAGCAACCATTCTCTGATGATCTCAGCACCAAAATAAGCTTGTATATGATGAATGTAAACTGCTTTCTGCCCTGTTCGAGTGCTGCACAGTCATACCAGTAAGTATGCTTCTCTCACTTTATGTCTGCCTTTAGATAGTGTGCTATTGAGTGTTGATTAAGCTATTGGATGTGTCAGGCCTAATACTTGAGGGCTCCCCAAATTATCCTTCCTTGCATAATGTGAGTGATCTCGTCGATCTTCCAAGATCGCCATTTCATGTGAAACTACGGGCGTCAACATGCCATGTAATCTTGTGTAATGTGTACATGCATCGGTTGAAATTGTACTTTGTGTGAGCCTTTTTGAAGAGCTTTATAGCTCTACCGTGTTTTTTTTCTTATTGTCTTTATTTACTTTCCTGTACCTGACCCAGTGTTGAGCCTTAACGCTTTTCATACATGACTGTATACAGTATGGACGATTCAAAAACGATCTCAACGTGGTCTGTTCTATTCCCTTTTTGAACGGGACACACTTTGCGAATCCAGCGATTCGCTACTGGCGACTTCGCAGACACGCCACTAGCGAATCGTTGGGTTCGCAAAGTCTGACACCAGCTTTAATTCCGAACCAAACCTCATCACACCGCATTTTTGTGCACTCATGACTGCACGCTACAGTGTTTTTGGTGCATCGTCTGCGTTAGTGCCAGAATAAATGTTTACCACTGATATTTACGTTGGTTGTGGAAAAAAATTCGCAATTAAACGAGACGGTTGAATTCTTCCCTTGAGTAGCGTAGAGCTACCTACAAAAGCAGAAGAAGCGCTCTTCTCGTGTTCTGAAAGGAAATTCTTGCATTCTTTCTTGACATGAATGTATCAGTTGTGATCACTGCAAACAGCACACAAAGTTTAACGCATGAAGATTCGGTTTCCGAAGAGCAACAAGCGTACAAAAACTACACTCTGTGGACAATCAAAGGTGAAAGGCGCGAAGGCGGGTCACGGAAAGAAGTCTGCCTTGGGGCGGCTACATGTCAGGCGACACAATGAAATAATCGGGATAAACTGTGCGATTTTAGCGAGTAGAGACAAATCGATTGATAGAATAGGATGGAGTAGAAGTGTAAGATGTGAACGCAATAAAGCAGAAAGCCAAAAAGAGTTCCTAGTGAAGACACTTCAAGAACCAAATGGAGGTATCCCCGTCATCAGCATTTGTGAAAGACGTCCGTGGGCACTTTGAACGCGTAGCAGCCCTTTCGATTTTTCGAATTTTTTACTAAAACAAAAGCATTATTTCTGTTCTTTTCATTCTTATCGTGGATAATGAGCCTCTAGCCAGTGATATATGGCTGAAATAGAACCATGATTTTTCCGTGGACGGGAGGATTCCTTTAAGCGAGCGACAGAGCTCTGAGGCCTTGTCATTTCTGAAACCGACATTGCACCTGGTGGTCGCGAAATTTGATGTACGTCTTGCCCCGTCTGCTACGCTCTCTCATCTTATTCGTTTGTTCTCTCGCAGAGACATACAGATTCCCCTGAGATGACCGTTTCCGCAAGTATCGAACCTTAAAAATTTTCATCCAAAATGCTTTCAGCTCTCTTTTGTACTCCACTGCTAGTTCGTACCACCACTTTCGTTCTCCTGTGAAAGAGTCCCAACAGTTGGATTATATGGGGTTTTTTCCAATAGTTTCCAACAAAAATCTTTTGAGTAAACTCCTGTCGATCCCATTCTGTTGATCATATATGTAGCGAAACTACTCATACACATGCAGGAGGCAAAAGAAACAGCTGAGCGTAGGGCCCGTGGGACGTCGCCATCTAACGAGTAAGGCTGATGTCAGAGTCCGCGATCATTTGCGCGATTTTCGCGAAACCTGCGGTGGATCACAGGAGCTGGAAGTGCCCGATGAATACTGCGAGGTGTTGTTTAATCCTGCTGCGAATTCCGCTTGGCAGTAAAGATTGGAAGACGAATGTTTGTGGTTCTACTTGTTTCATGTTCAATGTCTATTAGGGATCGTTACTATTTTCTTTTCAGGAATCAAACCAAACCAACCACAAAAATTGCAAGTACCCCATTTGAACAATTGAAACACTGGATATGAAACAAGTGAAATCATGAGCAGTCTCCATTAAACCATAACCATCAAGCAGAAGTGATGGCGGGATTGGAGAACACCTTGTAGTATGGATGGGGCACTTGTGATTTCCGTCACCCGTCGCGCAAATCGCGAAAATCGCGACGCGGACTCTGACATCAGCCACGGCCTGTTTGAAGCAACTACAAAAACGAAAAAAAACAACGGAGACGGATGCTGCGTGGCGGAGAGAAAAGTTCACCGTCAGCGCGGACGTCTTCGCGTTGGGTGACGTCAAAATGAACGTCGCAGCTGCCGACAGAATTCGAAGGAAAGGCGAGCAGTGGTCAGCGCCGCTGACACTTTATTTGAATGAAGCTGGGCTTCTGGCACTATACCAACCTGTACAATAAGTTGTGCCGCAAGAGAATTGATTTTGTTATGTTCAGGTACCGTCCTTGTCTTAGTTGAAATTTCTTGGGCTTTCATGTGGAAACCCTTAGGAGTACTTTTCAGTAATTTGAGCTGAAAGTTTTCATGTCGATTCCAACTTACTTCTACTCATCACACAGTGTAGTAAGAGTACGACTGATGCTCAGAGTACTTAACTTATTGAAGTAATGGTGGAAAAGCTGGCCTTTGCTCGCTGCCTTGCCGCCGTTGTGACGTCACCAACACGCGAACGCGTCCGCGCCGCCGGTGACCTTTTCCATGGAGCCATGCTTCGTACGAGAATTTAAAGAGCAGAATATGGAAGAACTTAAGTTTGCTTCTGAACGAGGAGTTCCGCACAGGACCACAAATAAGTAGAGATGACGGCTGGGTCTTCCAGAGAGGGTCCCAATCGAGGCATAGAAAGCGTTCGGAGAAAACGGGATGAGATGGCTCGCCCAATTCCTCAACACGATGCTGATATGTAGACCACCAAACTCTGGCTCTGAAGATGACGAAAGGCTCATCGATACCTTATTAGATACTTGCATTTCCACAGAAAATTTGGTCGTTGTAGGAGATTTTAACCTAGATATAGACTGGACATCAAAGAGGGCTGGAATTTCGGCATCCTCCAAATTCCCTGGTTCTTCGGAAGCTGCGTTCTTTTGCAATATGTCTTACAGCCAGGAATGCAATTCTGAATTTATTTCTCGCCAATGCTCAGCCATAAGGAACTTACCGCAACTTACTTCCACTGCACCTTACTCGGGAGATGCAATGTAAAGGATTAAAATTCACGAGAAATGTGCACCGCGATTTGTCAGCATCTGCCACCGAGTTGGAATGGCGATTTCAGTACCGGAATCCCACGAACAACACGACAGACGTTTAAAGGACGCCTACGCCGCGCTCCAATTTAACTGCGCGCACCCCAGTACAAATGTGGATTCCTCAACGATCGAACCCAGGAAACCATACTGAGAAATCGTTCTGGTCGTTATATACAGTAAATTGAAGTATCTAACCACCGATCGTCGGCTTTTTAAGCTTAATAAATGTTTTAAGTAGTTTTCGCAATTCCTTCTCATTCTTCTCAGCTTGGCCTCACCACTGACACTGTCGTGTACAAATTCGGAAGGGTGATCCCTGATCGATTAGCGTTGAAGGCCCTTGGTTCCACACGAAACGCACCGTTCACCAGCTTTTTTCCCGTGTAGATATGGCGAAATTCGATATCTATTTTTGTGATATGGAACCTAGTTGAAGAGCGTTCATTTATTTTTGCAGGCCTGCTGATTTAGTATGAGATGTTAGCGATTGTTGATCGGTCCTGCTTTTGTAAACAACAAACAAACTGATCAAGACAAGTCGCAAACACCATGAGTCGTAGACACTGAAAAAGATGGTACCCACGAGGTCCCGTAACGAACGCCTCCATCGATAATTTCGCGGCGGCGGCGGTCTGCGCCTAGGTCCAATTCCTTTGCACTAGGATGTGAGGTCCTCAGTCAGTCAGGTCCTCGGTCACTTGTTGTATTCTATACTATCCTCACATCATCTCAGTGATGGAGGATAGTATAGAATACAACAACAGTGAGGATAGTATAGAATACTTTGCTAAAAATCTAGCAAATTTGCTACAGGTACTTTGTACGGGAGATTTGGTTTGCTTTCTTCGAAGGGTTGCTCCAGGTACTGACGGGAGACTAACAAACCAACTGATTCAAGGTCTTAGACTTGACCTCATGAAAATGTGCTCAAGGAGGTGGTTTCAATCCAGGTTCCGAAGTTGCGACGCTTCCTATGAACAAACTTGCGGTGGACTAGAGCCTTAGGGTTACGTTAGACCTTTCAATATCACTGCGATGGTTCAGTAGATTTGATGTGAGCAGGAAATCTAGTAAAGAGGGAACAATAGAACTCCTTCACTGTCTGGCTGCACAAGAAGGTTATATGGTTGTAGGATCTGTCCCTGCTTAACAGTATCGGCCCGCCTCCGGCAGACGTGAGACCGTTAAGGTATCACCGCCAACGATGCGAGACGACGATAGAGGTATTTATAATTAATGCTAATGATTCTGTTACCATTACTATTATATTCCGGCCTAAGGCTGATGTGGCGCGTAATGGTTGATTGAGCCTTTCCTTTTCCTCTTTGAAAACCTTTTTCTCCGCGACATTAGTTTCCAAAAATCCGACGGTTCGTATGCTGTGGAAATAGGATGAGAGGATTCTGATGATGCAGCTTTTGGAGTAGGACACTCGGAATCAGAGCAACAGGCAGGGCGCTCAGATTATTCACAGTGTGGCGATGTGCGATTGCGTACGATGAGCGGCTACCGCAATCCAACGCTCGATTTTATTCGTAAGTGCTGGGTCCCATACGAAGGTAAGATTAGATTGGTCCTATCACGAAATACGGGGCATCCTCTCAAACTAAGCCTTAGAAGGGGGCAGGAATCCCGGGAAAAATGAAAATAGCTCAAGCGTTGGCCAAAATTATGAGGACCAAGAGATCGTGTCATTAAAAACGCATAGTAGGTTGATGGAACAAACAAATTTCAGGGAAGTGTTTGTAGCTCTTATCTCAAAGTAACTCCAGAATAGAATTGAGAGCAGCCAATTGCCCCGTTTACACGAACCTTCAGCTGAAGGGGTGTGGATATATGAATTCTACTTTACGTATAAACTTATAGAGTTTTTAACCACCACCCCTTTGAAATCCCAGTTCTCTTTGCCAATTTCCACTTCTAACTTTAACAACACATTATCATAACGCTGAAGACTGCGGTCATATGTTGTATGATGCCGAAGTCAAACTTTTGATAGAAAAACTGCTTTAAGGGACAATTTTGCCCCATGTTGTGCGATAGTTGGGCACGCGGTAAAGAGGCACAGTCCTACGAGCACGCTACGTGCAAATCCATGGTCGCCAAAGGGTTAATAGTGCATACATGTGGCACTGAAAATCATTTTTTCCCTTTCCTCTCTTTCAAACGGGAACTATTATAAAATAACGTCCGCGATTTTCAAGAGAGACGGTCATAGTGTGATGTGGTTACACAAAGTTTGCGATCAGTGCTGTTTTTCTTCTAAGTTTTCCTAATATGTATATATGTCCGTGGTTTGACGCTGTTCTGTTATTACCTAGGAATTAATATGTGTTTTTACCGGAAACTTTCCATATAGCCTTTCATTGGGGATCTCTTAACATCCCTAACACTGACGACATCTCCCTTCCCCGACTCGATAAGGCCGCCACGGCAATGTGTAGAAGTGGCAGGGAGGAGGTGAACTCTGGTATGTGTCAAGAAGGCCAAGCTCTTGAGCCCCGATTAAGGTATACAGTCAACTGTGGGCACCTTGAAACATAAAATACAACTCCTTGGAAAAATTTCGGTCAACGCTAACCCCACGATGCGACGGAGTGAGCGAAAAAAAAAACAAGACTCATTTCCTTGCAACCTGATTACATTATTTGTGAGCCATGTGGTTTTTAAGTATGCTAATGTGTGGCCTATAGAATGAGTACAAAGACCTTGGGAATAACTTGGATGGGACACGTTACCGCGTCTCAATGTCCAACGAGGTGCGCGTAATGGGACGCGTTACCGTGTCTCAACGTCGTCAATGTGTTAATCCCTTATATTTGTGACCGGATACGGCGAGCCACTCCGAAAAAGAGGTACATATTTCCATTCGTACAGGAAAATTTGATCATTCGTTCTGGATTCATAGACAAGAAGAAGGGTTTATTCTCCAGGAGGCGGATGTTTTTGCTTACTGAGGTATTACCTGAGTATTTTTTTGGCTTTTGCTCTTCGTGCTCTTCGTAACGTGTAAGTGTCCAGCTCAAGAGCAACAAATGCTATGGCTGGGAGAGGGAAGTGTGCAAACCTGGATCAGATCAGAATTTTCCGGGGATTGTAGAGGGGAAGTTGAGGAGCAGTGTTGGGAATAAGTCTTTGCTCTTTGTTTCGGTGCCAGGGCTCGAATTAAGGGTACGTCCGATGGGCAGGCGAACTGTGTGGCATTTCGTGGGCTTTAATCAACGATTTCAGAGCCGTTTGCCCATGCATCCCATTGCCCTGCTGGATGCTCGCATTCCCCAGGCCTAATTACGTGCTAATTCCTGCTTGGTGACTCTTTTCGAACAGAGAACTCTAGGCAGGTAGTGTGTATTTCCTTCTACAATGCTCTGTGAATTCATTATACTGACAGGACGATTCAGCTTCTGTGAACAATAACAACGCTCGAATAGTGTTGGGTGGCATGCTGGGTGGTCCCGCAACGCTCGCCTTCATCGATAATTGTGCAGGGGCGGCCATCCTCTACGGTTTTCTGAAGTGGTTCGTTGAAGCAGTGAGGCACTTAATGGGTGATGCTTGAGGTGCTGACTACTAGCACTACTCTTTTTTTGAACTATTGTTACTGTATCTCCGCCTATGGGCTGATGTGATGGGTTAAACGTTAAAGTTTGAAAGCAAGTTCTAGCGCACGTTACCGCTTAATAAGTGTGTAACTTGTACAAGGTATTCAAAATTGCGCTCGTCTAAGATAGTATTAAGGATTTAATGGCTGATTACTTTTGGGAAGCTAATGTTTTTGGTAGGGACATTGAGGTGGGTGCGCCATTCGTAGAACTCGGGACTAAGTCTCAGGGAGGAGAAAGAATTTCGGGAGACGAGTGAGCAACCACCCTAGTGCTATTCCCAATCTTGGTTTAGTCCTAGTGTCACCTACCAGCGGTTTTCGAATGCCCCGTTCTGAATGTTCCACCCCCCCTCACCGAGGAACGCCTTTTTCGGAGCAAGGTTTTTGGTGCCAGGTACACCATGAATAAACAAAGGACAAGGGTAGGTTTTCCATCAACTGGAAGCAAATCAAGGCTGTTTTTTTTTGCCCTGGTCCAGCTTGACCCACATTTGAAGAGCCAAATAAAGTTAGTGGCCAGTTAGCGGCCCTTTGACTGATTGCAGTGGCGCCTGACGCTGTTTCCACATTTCGAGTTTGCCTGCTAAGAGCGATAGATATCGATTAATTCCATGTACTCCCGCCTCATCCACAGCACTCACCACCTCACGTTCGTGGAATGCTGCCGGTCCATCGTCGTCTTCAAGGTTTACTGAGCTAGTCGCTTTAACAACCTTGTTCGCTCAGTTCAGTTATTAATGAGTACGAGGGTCTCATCCAGTAAGGGGGGACATGAGGTGTGACAGTTCTCCCCCGTCTATAGAAATTTCAAAGAGAGGGAGTCCCGAGTGCATTGCATTTCTCCTCCTCAGGTCAGCGCACTCAAAATTGAAACACCGCATATTTGCTCGACGCAAGCTCAGAACCAAGTCTGGGCTCAATCATAGGCATAAGCATAGGCCAATGTGTAAGCATAACCTAAACTTGAACCCAAGTTTACCCTCAGGCTTCAATGATTGCGCAGCTCTGGTGGCCTGACCCCAGGAGGAGAACGTCTTCCGGGAATCCCGGGGTGCGTGAACCAACCACTTTGCTTAAACTTTTACACCAACCCGGAGCTTCGCTCCCCTGGAAAAAGGGGATTACTTTATACAACATGAACTGTCGCACCACATACCCCCCTTACTGAATGAGACCCGAGTACGTTTCCAGGTCAGATTCTCCGTATGCTTAATTACACATTTTCTGTTACCAGTCGACGCGGCGATCTGTTAGCCGCCCTGATTGCTGGCACAAAAGAGCCGCTCAGAAAACTCGTCCGTACGCAAATTTTCACCATCCCAACCTCACACAATGCTGTTGCAGAAGGACACAAATTAAGGCTTTATTGGCAGTCTTGGCATTGCGCTTTCCTTGGCATCCATAGTTTCATGCCTAAGCCATAATAATACCCTTTCGCTATCGCGGTGTGCGCCTTCAAACTCGGCTATTCCTGACTTCCGTCTCTACTCCCCTCCTCCCCTTATTCAACTTTGCTTGTGCCTCGTAGGTGAGCTGCACTTGATATTCGAAACCAGTAGATATGAAATGGAGCTTCATGTTTACTATGCATGGGCAAATGGAAAGTTAATAACGGAACAACACTGAGGCCTATGTTAGAGTCTGTGGCTACGGAGGGATAACGCGATCAGTCGATACATGCAGAACAAGGAGGATGCGTCTACTTCAATCTGGGAAAAAATGAGTTATGGCTCTGAGGGGAGATTCTCCAACATTGCGTCAGGCGCGGGAACGCCCAGTTTTAGGACTAATTCTTACAGTAGAAGAGACTCCGGCATGTGTAGGCAATTTTCATGGTATTTTAGTCGCACCTCTCCCTTAGGCTTAGTCCTAGTGGCCTCTCTAAACATTGGCCCCTATCGAGGCACATTGGCATGGCCCTATTGTTTGTTTCCTAGGCTTTTCTTGGATAGGTGCATACGCATCATCGCCGCAAGTATCGATCGATCCCGTCTCCTCTCCGTAGCATCCCATTTCCTCCGTAATCGTGGAGTCAGACGTCAGCCTTAAGGAACCCATTTGCTTGACAGTCACCCCTTCACCGAACAAGAGAAAGAACCTGCTCCTCACTTTATCTTTAGGATATGATTTCCTACACTTGTTGCAAACGGCAGGCATGTTGCACTAACGCTACACTGCTGAGCTGTTGTAATATCGAAGGCGGTACTGTAGACAACGTATACAGAATATGCCTCAGTAATGTTCATTGGTAGAGCATAAAATGTATTCAAATTCGAAATAGCATATTAAGGCTACATTTATTATAGTTGGAAACACGACGATTCTCAAAGCCGTCTCGATGACCACGAAATATGAGGAATACCGGTAAAACAAGCTGTTGTTACTGATCAGCTTATGAATCAGAAAAAAGTATGGTTGCATTTTGTACACAACGTGTTAGCGAATAATTCATATCCCGTATCAAAGCGCTTGACCAAATCGGAAGTCATGGGCTCGAAATGTACGAGTAGTACGTTCACAAGTTCACGAACGTCTCAGCTAGAATTCGAGCTAGGAATCGACACATGTAAAGACATGGGTAATGTACAGTAGAATATCATAGAATGGACGAGAACAATTTCACTAGAAAACAAATGGACATCTGATCGAAACGAAGCATGATCAAGTAAAAGAAAGCTAAGAGATATTCTTAAAAATAAAAACTGGTCACACCTCAAATGGTACTTCAGCAAATATCAGAAAAATTGTAAACTTGAAAAATGCCCGTAGAGCTGAATAAATGATACATGTGAACTCTATATCATAATTCTTGTGAATTTTGTATTTGCATGTGCATCTGAGAGTATCATATTTTGTCACCTCTTATGTATCTGTTTTTGTAATTGTTGCTCGGTAATTTTAATTGACACCAGTAATAAGATTACTCTGTAAAAATGATAGAAATATACTGTAAGACTCGTAACAATCAGGTCATATTGAGGGTGCCGAAGAGTGCTCCAATCAGTGAGGTGTCGAAGCCGAATGGCTGTCACGTTTCCCGCCGTCCTCCTCCGTCTTTTTTCGTTTATCACCAAAGTAGTTACTCGATTTCTTGAATTTGTTAACGCCATATGTGCCATCCTTCACTGCTCTTGCATACGATTCAGCTATTTTGTCCGCATAGCGGACTTTAACCTGAAACATGGACAACTCCGTTTCCGTGCCCTTACAATTAGTGGTCCTATACAAATTACCTACCTGATCTATGGCTTTGCACCACTCCAGAGCTCTCGATTCCGGGTCGAACAAATAGTAGATTCGTTTGGGCTATAAACATATTCTATTATCTTTTCATGAAGAGACAACGTGGTTCCTAGACCTCGTGCGCATTTCTCACCCTCGGCGCGGGGCTGGGCCAAGTTACGCCCTGATAGCTACTGCAACACTCGTAACACGAACACGTAACGAGAACATGACGCTTTCTCGTGGGAACCACGCGTGTGAGACAGGAGGCTCACTTCTAGGACAGTCAGACTGAAGCGGAGTGGCATTAGAGGAATCACAAACCCGCGCAACCGAGGTATTTTATTCAATTCTAGTATTTGTGGACCTGAGGAGGGTTCGAGGCCCGAATCTTTGTCACATGAAGCTGTTTGGAAAGTTTCATCTGAATTAATCGCAAAGAGTATCTTCGCAGCTCCTAAGCACACCAGTGGGCACCAGCTCAACTCTCATGTCCATGTCACGGGGCAACGCTACGGCGCGGGGAGCGCCACCGTTCGATCGGTCCTGCCATAACGAGCGCAAGGCGTGGCATAGGGCCACATTTAGAGTCACTACTATTCCTGCCTATGATGTGATTTCCATGAGACTTTCCATTCATTTGCTCTCACGCCATGAAAAGTGTGTTGTTGAAATGCTGCGCGCGTTTTACAACCCGCAGGGAACCAAAACAAATAATGTTTTCATTAGTTAAGGGTACACGTGGCAGCGAAAAGCTATGTAGGACCCGCT
>MU868377.1:0-57593 GCA_036418205.1 Ostertagia ostertagi
CTTTTCTTGCCACTAGTTCTTTGCTTTAGAACTAGAAGCGTTCTTGTGACATCACGAGCATTTGGATGACGTTGTTTGTTCATGTGGTGCGTCCAGCTAACCGCATTGATCTACTTTGGTTGCCCATTGTTCGCGTTGTGCTGAATTCGTTTATGAAGGCAGCGTTCTTTAGCGTTAACGGAGAAGGCATTGCAAATGTCACTTGATGGTAAGTGTTCTATTCCTTTTTGTGAAGGGGAGGCGATTGCTATTCGTGAGTTTAAGCGTGGTGGGGTCTTTTTGAAAGGCGTGAGCTGATGTGGGTTACTCCTGACTTGAAGTGCGCAGGGAAGTGTCAGATTCTACCGATGGAGTGTTTTTACCGCGACGATCACGAAGTACCAGTAGAAAAGACTCCGGATTGCGTGAAAGAGGATGAGAAGGTTATCGTGGGAGTGGCCAGAATACAAGAAAAGGACAAGAGCTATATTGTTTGGATGCTGACTCGGACACGTGTGACGGCGGAATTTCATCCCTTCCATGGCACGGCTTCTTCAAACTGTTTTCTTGATGTGATTCGCGAGTCGCTGTATAGCGGTATATCGCTTCGGATATGGATGGGTGCGGCTCAGGCTGTTGCTGCAGAGTACCTCAATTTTGAGTCGTAATGTCATTATTGGGAGGGATTTCAAATGTGGATTAAGGTTATGCAAAGAAGTTTTGTTCTTTGGTGGGTCTTGCCGAATAATATCCCGTCAGCGTTCTCGATAAGTGTGTCGGACTCAGAGTTATAAGGGTCAGTTATCCGAAAGAGCGGCGAGCTTTATCTCATATGTTTTGTATGAGTTAGATCTTTTCATTTTTACGCAAGTTGAAGGACGGAAGAGGGAATTGAGTTTTTAGGTTAGAGTGCTACGTGGCTATAGTTTAAATGACATATTGGGCTATTGATATTATACTTGTGACCCTTGTTTCATAGTAATTTAATTAGCCTTTGTCGAATTGAAGTTGGTGTATTGTTGTCTTCTTAGTCTGTTCGTTACTGGGTGAATAGAGGTACAAGGGTTCCTCTATGCGGTCGGGTTGATTATTGATTGGGTGTGTGTTTCTGTTGGGCTGTGTTTTATTTACGTGCGGATGCTGTGTTTGAAGAAGTGATATTGAGGTTGAGGGGACGGGGAGGTGAAATTAATTAGCCCGTTGATTAGCTCGGTGCGAGTAGAGATCGTACTCCGCTAGACACTCAGCTGAAGTGGAGTGTGCAGAATGTATCGCAGGTGAATTTGAGAGTACAAAATGTATTCGATAGATGGCGAAGTTTATGATTAGTAGTTTGTGAATGTGTCATGTGGAGGAGACTGCCCACGTTTTGGGTGGATTCTGACCACGAGTGTTTGTCGAGGGTATAGTCTTTCTTTGGTGATGTGAACTGGTTTTGGTGAGCTGATGGGGTGGGTGGGTTAGTTGATGACCTTTTGAGTTGACGCGTGGATCTGGTTCTGGGGTGACTAATCGCCGGCAGAAAACTGCGACATACATTTGTGGTGCGTCTTTTGATGAAGGCTGGCCAACGCCGCTCGGCATTATCGTGATCCTTCTAGGTCGTATCTGTGCTGCTGTTGTCAGGTTGTTTGAAGTTTAGTAGTTCGCTTAGGGGACTGTGACGTGTGGGACTGCTTGGTGGAGGTATCCTGGCCTGTTGTAAGTGTTATAGCTCTTGAAGGTTCATAGGTTGCCTTTATTGAGCCACAGGGACTTGTTATTGGCGGGATTGGGACCAACGAACATATTACAGATCACGGACACCTGAGGTTATTATTAGTGACGTGGCGGGTATAATAGTTTGACCGACAACAAGGGTATGTCGTGGGGGAGGCGTAGCAGTGGACTCTTTTCTCGTAAAGGATGAAAAACAATACCTTCAATAGTGCTAGTACTTCTACGGGCTGAATTCATTAAGCTCAATTTGGGATTAGTCTATGAAGGGAACTGTTCTACGAAGGAGTAAAGCCGACGGCTTCTCTGCACATGAAAGTAATCGTTTTTTGTGCGGGCGGGATCGAGTAAGGTTGGACGTCGCTTGTTGGGGCAGTGGTCAGGGCGCTTATGTGGCTCGGGGGGGCGGGAGATGGGTCAGTTCAGTCGCCGCTGCGGCTTAGCGAAGTATGTCAACTCGAACATTCCGGCTTCTTGCAAACCACTCCAGCTTCCCACCCATGTCAAGTCACTGCCCTCACCCCGACCCCGACCCCCCTCTGAATTGGCTACATTCCCCCTGGCTCACGAATTTCCTGCTGCCGACAGTGCCGCGGCGGCGACTGCCCCTCCTCCGAGCCATACTGCGCGGTGGTCAGAATAAAAATTTCATCGGGTCCATGATGTAGAACGATATTGATTGAAAGTATCGGTTTTTTGTGCAGAGGGATCGAGTAAGGTCGGACGTCGCAGTATTGATTGGGGGCAGTGGTCAGGGCGCTATGTGGCGGGGGGGGGGGTTCAGTCGCCGCTGCGGCATAGCGAAGTAGTGTCAACTCGAACATTCCAGCTTCTTGCGAACCATTCCAACTTCCCACCCATGTCTATGACTGCCCTCTTCCCCGACTTCTCTGAATTGGCTACCATGTCAAGTGCTGCCCTCACACCCGACCCCCGAACTGGCTGCATATCCCTGGCTCACGAATGTATTGCTGCCGAGAGCGGGGTGAAAATCGTGTCGAGTACGTGGTCGCAAAAGTACGAACCCCCCCCCGAAATCGAGATCCTGCCACGACCCCTAAAACAGAGCAAATTAATTCAATTAATTAATCAAAAAAAAACCTGCAAAATAATATTATGGACGCCTCATCTATACACCGTCTTTCATCACCGCACAGTTTTGTGTATTTACTGAAATATCGATTGGAGGAAAGAGGCATTAACTTTGTGTGACCTCGAAGTCAGGTTGGTTCAGAAAAGCACAGTAATCCTGAAGGCACGGGGTTGCGATTCAATCTTAATTCCTGCTTGAGTATATCGAAACAGCCGAGTGTATCAATCAACGGTCGATCAACGGCAGCTACGGCGCGATTGTCACTGGATCAGTTTTGCTGATATCCCGAAAGAAATCGTCGAAATCGACACCCTCGATGAAAAGGTTGCATTCCTCCATTTCATAACCTTTGAAGCAGTTTGAGGTAGGGCTAGATAGAGCTGGATTTCGTACCATGGACCTTCACTGTTGCGTACTGTGGGCAGGAAAGAACCGATCATTTTTTATAAGGTTCATTCAATCATCAGGGAGGCGGCTATCGCAGAGGGCGGCCACTAGTACCATAACCTCCCAAGTGGAAAAGGGTGGATCCCTACTAGACCATGGATCTACACTGTCGTGTACTGTGTGGCAGGAAAGAACCGATCATTTTTATGAGATTCTTATTCAATCATCAGGGAAGCGGCTACCGCAGAGGGCGGCCACTAGTACCATAACCTCCAAGTAGAGAAAGCGTGGTCCTACTAGACGGCATAGGATCTACACTGTCGTGTACTGTGATGGGACAGGAAAGAACCGATTCATGTTTTATGAGATTCTTATTCAATCATCAGGGAAGCGGCTACGCAGAGAGGCGGCCTACTAGTACCGATAAGACCTCCCAAGGAATTTGAATTTTCACGATCACTGGCCCATAGTCTCTGAACATGGAAAAGAGTGGAACCCGCCACTTGACATGACCTCACACTTTGGTACTGTGTGGCAGGAAGGAACCGATCATTTTTGATGAAGATTCTTATTCAATATAAGGGAACGGCTACGCAGAGGCGGCCCTAGTACATAACTCCCGAAGTGGAAAGAGTGGATCCCTACTGACGATGGATTAACCTGTCGTGTACTGTGTGGGCAAGGGAAGAACCGATCATTTTCATAAGGTTCATTCAATCATCAGGGAAGCGGCTAACGCGAGGGCAGCTACTAGTAGCCGATAACTCCCAAGACTTGAAATTTTCGTGAGCATCAGCTGGCCCCATATCTCTGAAAGTGGAAAGAGGTGGAAACGACCACTGACCAAATGACTACCTGTTGCGTCTAGTGTGGCAGGAAGGAACGCGATCATTTATAATGAGATTCTTATTCAATCATCAGGGAATGCGGCTACCGCAGAGTGGTCGGCACTAGCAACCATATGACCTCCCAAATGAAAAGAGTGGGATCCTACTAGACATGGATTTACCTGTTGTGTACTGTGTGGCAGGAGGAACCGATCTTTTTATAGGTTCATTCAATATCAGGGAAGCGGTACCGGCAGAGGGGCACTAAGTACATAACTCTCTGCCAATGGAAAAGGGTTGATCCCTATAGACCATCGGATCTACACTGTTTGGACTGTGTTTCAGGGGGAAGCCCTAATTTTTTTATGAGATTCTTGTTCAATCTCAGGGAAGGGCTAACACGGAGAGGGCAAGCTACTAGTACTATAACAGCTCCAAAATTTGAAATTTTCAGCATGCACTGGTCCACTAGCTTGAACAGTGAAAAGAGTGGAACCCCACTTGACCGATGGACCTACAGCTGTTGCGTACTGTGTGGCGGCATGAACCGTCATTTTTATGAGATTCTTATTCAATCATAAGGGAAGTGGCTACCGCAGAGGGCGGCCCCTAGTAATAAACCTCCCCAGAATTTGAAATTTTCAGCATACTGGCCCATAGTCTCTGAAGCAGTTGGAAAGAGGGAACCGCCCACTTGCCATGGACCTCAGCTGTTGCGTACTGGTGTGTGCAGGAAGGAACCCGATCATTTCTAATGAGATTCTTATCACTCATCAGGGAAGACGCTACCGCAGGGGGCGCACTAGTACGCATAACCCGCCAAGAATTTGAAATTTTCAGCATCATCTGGCTCATAGTCTCTGGAACAGTGAAAGAGTGGAACCCCATTGACCATAGGACCTCCACTGTTGCCGTACTGTGTGGCAGGAAAGGAACCGATCATTGTATGAAGATTTCTTATTCAATCATACAGGGAAGCGCTACCGGCAAGGGGGGCCACTAGTACCGATAATCCCAAGTGGAAAAGAGTGGATCCTACTGACGGCATGATCTGACACTGTGCGTGTACTGTGTTGGCAGGAAAAGAACCGATCATTTGTATGTAGATTCTTATTCAATCTCATCAGGGAAGCGGTACCGCGATGGCGGACCTAGTACGCATAACCTTTCCCAAGACTTTGAAATTTTCAGCATCACTGGCCCCATAGTCTCTGAACAGTGGAAAAGAGTGGAACCCCACTAGACCATGGACCTTCACTGTTGCGTACTGTGGGCAGGAAAGAACCGATCATTTTTTATAAGGTTCATTCAATCATCAGGGAAGCGGCTACCGCAGAGGGCAACTAGTAGTACCATAAACTCCCAAGAATTTGAAATTTTCAGCATCACTGGCCCCATAGTCTCTAAACAGTTGAAAAGAGTGGAACCCCACTAGACCATGGATCTACACTGTTGCGTACTGTGGGCAGGAAAGAACCGATCATTTTTTATAAGGTTCATTCAATCATCAGGGAAGCGGCTACCAGAGGGCAACTAGTAGTACCATAAACTCCCAAGAATTTGAAATTTTCAGCATCACTGGTCCCATAGCCTCTAAACAGTTGAAAAGAGTGGAACCCCACTAGACCATGGATCTACACTGTTGTGTACTGTGTGGCAGGAAGGAACCGATCATTTTTATTAGGTTCATTCAATCATCAGGGAAGCGGCTAACACAGAGGGCAGCTACTAGTACCATAACTTCCCAAGAATTTGAAATTTTCAGCATCACTGGTCCCATAGCCTCTAAACAGTTGAAAAGTGTGGAACCCCACTAGACCATGGATCTACACTGTTGTGTACTGTGTGGCAGGAAGGAACCGATCATTTTTATTAGGTTCATTCAATCATCAGGGAAGCGGCTAACACAGAGGGCAGCTACTAGTACCATAACTTCCCAAGAATTTGAAATTTTCAGCATCACTGATCCCATAGCCTCTAAACAGTTGAAAAGAGTGGAACCCCACTAGACCATGGACGTACACTGTCGTGTACTGTGTGGCAGGAAGGAACCGATCATTTTTTATGAGGTTCATTCAATCACCAGGGAAGCGGCTACCGCAGAGGGCGGCCACTAGTCCCATAGCCTCTAAACAGTTGAAAAGAGTGGATCCCTACTATACCATGGATCTACACTGTCGTGTACTGTGGGCAGGAAAGAAGCAATCATTTTTATAAGGTTCTTATTCAAGCATCAGGGAAGCGGCTACCGCAAAGGGCAGCTAATAGTACCATAACCTCCCAAGAATTTCAAACTTTCAGTATCACTGGTCCCATAGTCTCTGCACAGTTGAAAAGAGCGGAACCCCACTAGACCATAGACCTACACTGCTGTGTACTGTGGGCAGGAAAGAACCGATCATTTTTTATAAGGTTCATTCAATCATCAGGGAAGCGGCTAACACAGTGGCCAGCTACTAGTACCATTACCTCCCGAGAATTAGACATTTCAAGCATAACTGGTTCCCTACCCTCTGAACAGTGGAAAAGAGTGGAACCCCACTAGAAGATGGACCTGCAACGTCGTGCATTGTGCGGCAGGGGAGAAGCCATCAATTTTTATAAGGTCCTTTTTATATTTTTATATTTTTGATAAGGTTACACGACGGCGTAGGTCAGTCCACTAGTTCGACTCCAGTCCTAGGAATCGTTTTTGTTCTGAATTTTGAAAAATTGAATTGAAATTGAATGAAGGGGTGAGTACAATAGTTACACCTTCAGTGCCATAACTTCCTTCAACTTCACACAATCTGAAGTTTTAAACACAGCTGTAAAGCTAGAGGGTCCTCTGTATCCATCTATTGTTGATCACCTTTGGAGTAGAAGCTTTCAATCGGAATTAGGTTGAATGTTCCAGTGTATTGCAAACCTGAATTATGAAGGCAGATACATACTGCTCTTTCCTTTGGCAAGGCACTCCAAACTTCGGTTTGTATTGCAGGTAAATACTATTCTATTATGTGACAGTTCGTTTCACTCATTTCGTCATTTCCTCAATCTTTAAGGGAGTGATAAATACTTTGATTAAGTGCAAAAGCGACGTTTCAAAATGATTGAGGTATGCCGCAATCATTTTGGCGCCGTTGCTATTTGACGCAATTTTGTTAATACTCACTCAAGGCGCAAGATTTTGGGATCCTCTGGAAACGATTCCCAAGCCCTCACCTTGCTGCTCCAATGGGAACTCACGCCATCCCTAAGGCCATGGAACTCTTTCGAATAGTCACTCGCCAACCTTCAACGCTCTTTTCAGCGCTTACAATTGATGGAGCTTCGCTCGCATTAACTTTGGTGTGATTTTCGCTGGACAGTTTACTTCGAATTTTTTTATACGTGAAAAATTAGAAGTTTTATAGACTACAGTTTGTGGTGAGTTTTCATCCTCAGGTTTTTTCGTTCAGGACCCCTTACATAAACAGCGGTTCCATGTTCTATCGATGTACCTAATTTTGACTTGTTTTGTTTGTTATGTGCAAAAACAAGTTTGCTCATAACCTATAATCTTGTGGATGTACCTAATGTTAAGCGTGAAATCGTCGTGAGAAAAGCGGTGTTATCTGAATGACCTTCCATATAAGATTCTGAAACAAAGAAAGAAAAGTTTTCTGTAGGGCATCAGACCCGGAATTGGCATGACTCGCAGGATCTCTATGAAATGCTCTTCCGCTAAAATTATAGAACTGCTATAATTCTAACAGTTCTTCCCAGCAGGGTCAACCCTGCGTTACGCAAAGAACAACGAGGGGGTCGTATTCAGCCGACCGAAAAGGGAAGGGGTCGTATCCACAAACGGGCTGCAAGACGGCTTGAAAAGTGCAGTGTCCGGGAGTGCACTTTCAGCCTCTAATGTTCTCCAGGAGCTCTGCACGCTGTCGGAGAGTCACACAGACATGAGCTCCATGGGAGCATTAAAGCATGCAAAGCACTATCTCAGTCTCACCATCAGCTTATTATCCTTAATCAACGCTATCCGGACGGCGCTTTTGCTCCGCGTCATCGATCAAGAGTACAATAGACAATAGCCAAAAACTTTGTTACAGTGTAGTGCAAAAACATGGTCTGTCTTCGATGATGAAACATTCCTGTAAACCCGAGGAGAACAAAGTTTAGAGCAGTTCATGGGAAAGTGAAACAAGAGTGCCATATAACAGCACAATACAACAATCAGGATACTAACACCTTCTTCAGGGAAACAGAAGACTTTCAAATGCGAGTGCGAACTCTGCCCACAGATAGGTGCACAGCGTATACCCGAGCGGGCAGTTTCCATAAAAACGCCTCCTCTGTCAGCGGCCGTAAGCAGGGAAACTTTCTGAAGAGAGTTTTGATGCGCTCATAAAATCTAAGCGAAACAAAGTGTAGCGCGAATTTGCTGAATTGAGTTCTAGAGACGCCGTGGGAAAATCGAGGCAGAATAAGGAATTTTAGGGAAATTTCACAGTTGTTATAAAGTACTCTTTGAGTGGATTCCAATAATCTTTACCGCCTCTCATCACATTAATTTCAAAGGAAGTTATGGGCCTTTAAAGACTGCATAGTCGCGGTCCAGGAAAAAGGCTTGAAAAAAATTAAGGTGGAATTGACGGAAGAACGGGACTATTTTTCGAGCGAGTGATTGTTTCAAGAAGTTTTAGCACTTATTCGGAAGCTCTAATCCTCTAGTTTCTAATTAGCCTTAGACATCTGCAAAATGTTGAGTATGAAAAAAGTTATCAACGTTTGAATGACAACGAGACTATTTTTTGAAAAAATGATCGCTGGAAAATTTTCTGGTGCTCGTTCGAAAGCTCTAATCTTCTAGTTTCTAAGTAGCCTTCGACATTTGCAAAAAGTTGATTATGAAGAAAGTTATGGGGGGGGGGGTTGGATCGCAATGTAATTGCTACACGGTTTAGTTTTCCAGATTATAAGGTAAGGAAAGTTGAGAGATCGAAAAAATCCTGGTGAGCTTCTGAAAGAAGAAATCTTTACGATTAAAATGGTGTATTGGTTTACGCAAAATTCCTTCTATTTAATGAATAACACTTCATTTGCTTCGATTTCCTCCTCTGACCGAGACAGAGCGCGCGGATTGACCACGGTCCAGCACTTCTTCATGTTGGTACTGTCATCATTGATGGGCATTCATGAGCATTAAATTATGTGGAAGACATGATAGTTATAATGCGCGGAGGCTCGTCCGATAGCCCCCGAAAAGGAAGGGGGTCGTAAAAATTTAGGAATTTGCGCAACGCAGGGTTGACCCTGCTTCCCAGGAATAACCTCGCTTGACATGGAAGCGCAATTTTTTTTATCGCTGTAAAGGACCTCGACTTCTAGTGGCATGGAAGTACTCTTTTTCACTTCACCTTCCACAACCATGAGAGATAAATTGTTTCAGTGCCGTTATCAGGGTGCATCCGTTTTCAATTTTTTCTATTTCAATTAAGCAACGATGTGTGAGTGTTGTATCCAAAAATGTCTTTTTAGGGAGAAAATTAGTGTCAGGGGGGTCAGAGCGCAGGTCGTGTTCGAAACAGGGTGTCAACCGCTCGTTGCGCAGAGAACAACGGGGGCGGGGTCCTATCTAGAGAGACAGGGCTGCAAGATGGCTTGAAAAGTGCTGTGTCCTGCAGTACACTTTCACGCTCTCATGTTCTCCAGGAGCCCTGCACCGCGCAGCTGTCGGAGAGTCATACAGACAAGAGCTCCATGAAAGCATTAGAGCATGCAAAGCATTATGAGTGTTATGGATGAACAATGAATGATCCCTTTTGTATCACTTGTTTTCGAGTTCTCTCGAAAACATCTCCTCTATATAAGCCTCTGACTTCAGTATGGTTTAGTTTATGAACTCCGAAAAAAACTGCATCTTCTCCGACGTAACAATTAGTCTCACTATCATCCATTATTCACCTGAAAACACGGATGGCGCTTTTCACTCGACAGCATAGATCAAGATTACAATAGCCAAAAACCTTGTACAGCGTAGTTCGGGAACATAGAAGTGTAGCGAATTTGCTGAATTGAATTCTAGAGACCCCTTAGGGAAATTGAAGCAGAAGAAAGAATTTCAGGAAAATTTTACACTTGTTATAAAGCATTCTCCAAATAGATTCTAGCAGTCTTTACCGCTTCTCATCTCATTAACTTTGGAGGAAGTTGTCGCGGTCCAGGAAAATGGCTTGAAAAAAATCAAGGTGGAAAAAACGGAACAACGGGACTGTTTTTTTGAGCGAGCACTCTATCAAAATAGCACTTGTTCGGAAGCTCTGATTTTCTAGTTTCTAAATTGCCTTGAACATAGACAAAAAGAAGGTATGAAGAAATTTATGAAGATTGAATGCCAAAAACTCGCACCTTCTCAAAAATCGGACAACAAAACCCTCAAAATGGAACAACGGGACTATTTAGAGAGGGATCGTTGGAAAAATGCCAGGTGCTTGTTTGAAAGCGCTAATCTTCTAGTTTCTAATTAGCCTTAGAAGTCTGCAAAAAGTTGGGTATGAAGAAAGTTATGAATGTTTGAATGTCGAAAACTCGCATGTGCACAAAAAACGGAACAACGGGACGATTTTTTGAAATATTGAGCATCCACAACATTTCAAATACTTCTTAGGAAGAAAACTATTTCTATTTTTAAGATTTTGGTGTCCGGTTCCATGAGACCGCTTCTGGAAAAAAAAACCTTCTCAATGGAGGGGTTTGTATTGCGACGTGATTGCTACAAGAATTAGTTTCTCAGATTATAAAATAAAGGAAATTGAAAGATTGGAAAAAAAACTTGGTAGGTTTCTGGAAGTAGGAATCTTTCTGATTATTACCATATATTGGTTTACGCAGATTTTTTTAAACTTCCTTCTATTTAATGAATAAAACTTCATGTCGCCTCGATTCCCTCATCAGAGCGAGACAGAGCGCGCGAATTGACCACGGTCCACCACTTCTCCTGTTGGTGACTGCCCACACATCAATGATGAACATTAAATTATGTGAAATACATAATAGTTAATAAGGGAGGGGTCATACCGATACCCTCCGAAAAGAAAGGGGGTCGTAAAATGTTGGAATTTGCGCAACGCAGGGTTGACCCTGGTTCGAAATTTTCCATTATGATAAAGCGGTACCTATAGAAGTGGCATGAGACCACTTTCTGGGGAGATGGTGTCAAAGTGATCCTATCGCATGGTCTAAAATCTGCTTGAAGGCATAGGTCGAGATCGATATGGTACATCGAGAACTGGAGAGGGAGTGCGAAGAAAAGCGTTAGTGGAGGAATGCGAAAAGCGCCATAGGAGGCAAAGAAGTTTTTTTTTCTTTGAGGAAGACTGTGGTACGACGGCGAGATACATACCGCTACGAGAGGGCGCAGACACCAAAAACACTTACCAGTGCAGCGGTCGCAGACATTATCATTCTTGTCGAGCATTTTTAGGTCGCAACAATCCCGCCACCCCGTGCGATAGGTGTCCTGCAATCTCATTCATGAGATTTTTTGAGGATTGAATCGCGACCCGTACCTTTAATATCAGAGCAGCGGTACTCGTCCACGAGTCTCTCCAACTCGATTGAACGATGCAGAATCAAGCTTCTTTAGATTTCTGAGCAGTCGCTTGCAAAGTTCGTCAAGCTGTGTTAAGAATCATAGCTCTTCAAAAAACTGTAAAGGACTATGCTGTGGACAAAAAAAACAACAAAAAATTTTTATGGGAGTTTTGGGCGTCAGCACTAGCGGGACGTCATAGCACTGTCATTGATTCTTTTGCCACTTTTAAACAGTTTTGTTTATCTGGATTCCCCATCGGCTCACATCCTATCCAACTACAGCTGACATTAGCAGCAAATTTACACTTTTGACCATGCTTTTGCTTCAGCTCACGTCGAACTGGTGGCCCTCTCGAACCTCAGCCAAGCCTAGCGCACAGAACCACATGGTTATACCTATTTTCGCAAAAATTGTTGTCCTCAACAAACCCTCAATTCTAGCTTGTACTCAGCTTCAATGAGACCCATTTGCTGTCGGCACCATCCCTAAATCAATATCGTTCGCAAACAGTTCTCCTGTCACGAGTTCGGCTGTTTGCGTACGCCGCTTGACCTTTCTGGCAATGGGCTTTCTACACAGTACAAAAAACGTGGCTGCAAATGACACGGAGCGTATATTGGGTTGTCTCATAATTCCTGTCGCATTGCTATTAAATTTCAAGTTTCTTCCGTCCAAGACGGTTTCATTGCGAAATACGTTAGTTGTTGAAATATGCTTCAAGAGCCTTAACAGCATAGTTTCGGAAACGCAAGCCCTTAATGGGTTAGCCAACTAGGAATAAAAACAGGTCAGTGACTATAATGAATGATTATGAATTACGATCCTCAAATGTACTCTGTAACAAGGAGGACAACAGAGAAGACCAGCGCTGAGATTGATCAGTCTCTGCCACTGATATGGTACTGAGCTAGTGGTCCAATCGCAACGGCAAAGACGAAACGAGCTATGAACTTCAACCTCATACTGGGCATGTGGTCATTTTTGATGAGCGCACCTTGCACCCTAAATTGGGAGTGCCTCCGGACGTTGGTACCAGAGTATTGTAGCAGATACATGAGCGCAGCCGATGCACCAGCTCACGCCATCAGTATGGCAAGGACTGCTGCAGAATAAAGTTTTGATGGAACCCTTATGGTCCGGCCGACCATAAGCGGGAAGAATGCCTAACCATCTGAGGAAAATTCATTCTGGGACGGCAAAAGCAGGGCCTTCCCTAATCGATCACCAGTGGAAATGAGTCATGAGTCGACCGCGACAACAACATGCGGCACTTCCAATGGCTGCCTTGCAGCAAGGAAGCACCAGCTCAGCCAAAGCCCGAACTCCGTTTTCAGAGAATATCGCTCTCGTTTTGTTAGATTCGCTAGGTGGCCTGGTTTGGGAACTTCTTCAATGTGAAAGCATTGCTAAAGTCAGCGCGGAATAGCCCTCTACGCGGCTTCGGGATTGCGAGGGAATCGTCAGAAACGTCGCAGATCCTCCTTTCTCCGAATGCACGCCAGACCTCACATTGCAATGCCAACTCACCACGTTCTGAGGGAGATAGCCGCGGCCACCATATAGCATTGGCATCGCTCTGTCGGACTACTACCTCACCCGCGCCCTGAATAAGCATCTGCCAGAGAAGAAAGGTAAAGATTGTGACTACCCCAAAAACGACTTCTCCAAATTCTTCGACCCCCAGCTTCCTTCATTCTGGGCTGAAAGCTTCCAAACGCTCACTAGCAAATGCACGCATATCAGTGACCATGGTGGTGGTTATGTTATTGATAAATTGTTTCGTAAGAGATAAATCTTGGATAAACAAGTGTCGAAATTGCGACACGAATTATGAGACAACCCAATAAAAAGGATTTCTGATTTGGCACGCGAGGACAGTAGAGAGCAGTTCGTCGTCTGTAGGTAGTCTAGCAGCACGAAGGATCCCGGGATGGGACAGCTTTTGCAGTGATTCTCAGTTTGAAAAGAGTAAATTGTAAGGTTTGAAGAGCTCAGTGAGACTTCCACAGATCCAATGTGGTCACTTTCGAACTAATACGTTTTGATTTATCGAGCTCCCGTGTTAGTCATGGTCGGTTTACATGGTTGGGTCGCTAAGACAGGTGGCGAATCTTTCGCTTTACGCAGCAGGAGTTTTTTCCCCGGGGTCTTAGATCCACCTCTGATCATGAATGGACCTGGAGTTCCCACAGTAAACAAGTTTGCTTTGCAGAAGCCAAAAAATCGCTTTCTGTCCTTATGACGCACACCGAGTTTGCATGCATATTTAGGACCCACTGGATACCTTTGTTTCCAAATAGTAACTGAATAAGTAGTTTTCATTAAATACTGTGGCATGGGAGTCAAGACAAAGTTTGCAGACACATTTTTCATCCGAAATTGGGGTCAGTAGGACGACACTTGTCTTCTTTGGCTTGTCCACATTGTATGCTGTTTTGTTCACGCTTATCGCGGTGGGTGCCACGAAGACGGTGTGAGAATGAGCGCATGATAAAAAAACGTATTAGCTCCAAATCACGGCCTATTTCATGTCTCTGCCCGCCATGGTGTTCCTATTTAGGAGTGCCAATGCAAATGCGTGCGCTGACCTTTTCTTGTTGACCTTCGACGACAGTCATCCTCTTATCTCACCTTCACCTTCTACACGTATACCATTCCTTGCAACCGCTACTAAAGTGCTGACAGCAACAACTCTCTGGAACATTGTTTAAAATGAGTTTACAAAATTGTGCTTTGCTTAAGAAAGTGCTCACGACTATGTAAATTATGTTTTGTTTCAAAACTTGAGCTTAATTACGACGACTCTTCTGATCTTACCTAACAATGTTTCATTTTTGACAGTAAGACAGCAGTTTTTTGACTCCTTTGTGCAAATTACAACAGTCTTATGCGTTGAAGAAATATGCTACCAGGGGATGTGTGGGACACTCTGATAAAAAAAAGCACGGTAAACATCGCAAAATTCTTCATATGCGAATTCTTTGTCTCTTCCGTTTCCAACTCCCACATGGAAAAATGATGGTGCTCATTTTTGAGCCAAAACTCGTGGGAGGACTTGGCTTATTACTACCTAGAAAGCACACTGCCGACAAGAGATAACAACCAAGAAAAGAAAGCGCTAAATTGATACAGCAAAGTGGTGTAGATGGAACTAAAATGTAGTCTTGAGCTACCCATGAAGGTAAAATATGTGTCGTTGTCATGATTCGAAAGTGAGCGGTTAGAGTGGCTCAAAACTTGTATTGGATAGAATTACTCAATGGTCACAAGGTAGTGATCTACGCGGTGAGGTCTATGCGTTTCGCTGGTAGTCTACGCGCTTTCGCTTTCGCATTTGTTATCCTGCCTCAACGTTCATTGCTTCTTTTAGCATGTAGCAGTGTCTCACTAGAGTGTCTGTCTCGTAGACTCATCCACCGCTTCGAGTCTCTTCTTTTCTGCGTTTCAATACATTCCTTTCTCACCTCTTTACTGAGATCAACTTCGCACCCTTACATCCATTTTCGATCTGAATAACTGCATCTAATGGTTGAGGAGTGTGATTTTAATCTGTGCATCAAAATTTCTATAATACTTCCCGTTTCGAAAGATTTGACGTGCTACGAGAACACTATTCTTCCCGTAACATTATACTATACTGTCTCGCTGCATCGAAGAAGGGTGACGACGGTTTCTCGTCAACCCTGATAATTTCAACGTCAGTGAATTCATTTCCGAGCTGAAATGTGCCAGTTGAACAAACCACTGAATCAAGGCAGATTTACATTTAAACGTCGCTTATTGGAAATTGCTACCTCCGGAGAGGTTCCCCCCCCCCCTTCCAAAGCGTACTGCATTCCTTAAAGAACGTCACAAGATTTTGCTTCCACCTCTGAGGTAGCACCACCGAACTGAGCAACAAAATTGTTATCTGCGTGCAATTTGTTCTTGATATGACGAATTCTGTAAAACAAGAATAAGGCAGTCCTGAACAAAGTGGTTCTTGGAAAAGGCAGTGAACTCGGAGCTCCTCTAATCCTCTTCTTCAGCCACCTATTCGATCTTATAAAAATCACTTACCCCAGGCTATGGATAATTTTAATGTTGGCAGCAGCCTCCTGTGCATTTCTCTGGTTTGTAATAGGACGACAAATATTTTGCGCTTTAATTTAATCTGTATAATTACTATATTTTGCGCCAAAGATTTGTTTGGGCATTACTGACAGAAGAACACCAATTTCTAGAGGATAGTTCATGTAGAAATAGTTGTTTCAATCACTTGTGTGGATGTCAATGCATTCATTTTGAGAACGGATCAATGGTAACCACACAAAACGTACAGTAAAGTGGCGAGCAGCGATCAATATTATTGAAGGTCGCCGGAGAGGTGATCACCACTGAACAGTTTAGTAATGCACATGGTTGGCTCTTTATTCATTGGAAGGAAATCGCGAACCTTTAATATAGCCTATTGGTAAAAATCCTAAACACTGCTGTCTCCACGTACACTCAATACATCCTTCCTCGCCGTCAACGTATGTTACCGCGATTCCACATGAGCTGAACGGTGAAGGAGGACCTAGCCCCTTTTCGAGTTATGGGAATGGCAAATAGTGGGACGCCGTTGGGTTGGCTTTCATATGAATCATCAAGATAGTTGACGTTCGATATTGCTCGCGAAACACACTTGAACGCAGCCTTTGGTTGAAACCAAATGTTTGGTCATTGGGCCATTTCTACATTCATTCCTACCTCTCTGAAACTCTACAGCTTATTCCGTTTTCTTTAATATATTGTGGTTTCTGATATTATTCTTTGCATTATTGAAGTCGTCTTTTGACCCATGTCTAAAAAAGCCTTTTCAGCACCTATACGCCGATAAAGAGAAGAAGAAGGAGCCGTCGCAAAAAAGATCTTCAGAACCGACCGATAATGTGAGATTTTCTTCTTTTTCACCTGCTCTCGTCATGAATTGTATTTATTACGCTCATTACATAGATGACTGCTATTCTGAGGGTGCGTAGCGTTTCTCTCAGGCTGTAACGATCGCGCAAGTGTGGTGGCCTGACCCCAGGAGGAGAAACGCCCGTCTCCCCTATTCTGATAGTCCATATAAGGTCAACCGAACTGCTTGAACAGTTCTTTTTAAGATCGTGCTTTCGGAGATGCTCAGTTTTATCGCTTTTATCGAAACACTCATGCATGCACGCTCATGTACAGTGGGCATAACGTATGCAATCATTTAAACGGTAGATTTTGTTTTACTTGTTTTGAGATTCCGATATCCGATATGCGCCGAGTCATTGGAACATTATTACACTGCTATAGTTGGGACAGAATTAGTCAATGTCGAGCATTCCTGTTGGGGGAGAAGCTGTTCTTATTGGCTGGAAGTGGCAGTGTATCTTAAAATTATGTAGAATTTAGTTGACATCTCAAGACCTTCCTGGGAGAATGCTTAGTAATTTGTGGATATTCCATGGGATTCAGAGAATTTTAAGAAAATTCCGGAATTTTTAGTGTTTTAATTGTAGTGTATAACCCGTACAACCCCTGACGCTCGGCTTACCTCGACGGTCACCATTTGCGTAAACGAGGTCAGGTAGTTTCAGGTGAGGTTGAAAAAGGTAGACAGAGAAAGCTTGAAAGCGGAACTGAGCGATGGGATCCTACCTAAGATTCACCCAATCGGTCGAACTACTCGGACGCGGAGGGTCGTATTTGCAATTTTGGGAGGAGGTCATGAAATTTCTGGAGAGGCGCAAACGTGATGAGTGATCCTTTTCCAGTAAGGGCAATATCAGCCCTGACGGGAGGTCATATTAGCCAAATCTTCCCTCAGCCTGTGCTGAAAAGTAGTTACATCATTCAACATCTGTTCCCTGTCTTGCATATTTTGCTGCAGAGATGGAAATATGGCTCCATAATGGTTGTGCAACGAAGTGACGATTTGCATTGCGCGTCCGCGTGAGTGCGACCAGAAACACGGTTCGTGATGGCCGTTGACGCTCGTCCATACAAAGATCATATCGTGTCCTTGTAATTGCTATCGTGTCCATCGGTAGTGCCCATCGACCAGTCCCATTCTATAGCAGTGCATCCACTGAAGAACATATTGATGTCCTTCCTGTAATTTACACTGCTGTTGTTTTCACTATATATTGACTTCCAAGATTTTCTGAGGCTATTCGAGATATTGTTTGAAACTTTGGTGCTATACAAGTAGGGTGGGCACGCCGCATTTTTTGAACAAAGTACATGTAAGTGGGACTGCTAGCCGGTGCTATACTGGCGCGAGAATCGTGGAATCTGTGAGCCAAGGGGAGTGCAGCCAATCTGGAGGTTGGGGGGGGGGGGTGAGGGCAGCAACTTGACATGCGTGAAAAGCTGAGCGTGCCCACCCCACTTGTATAGCACCGAAACTTTATTCGACCTTGAAATAGTGAAGTCAATCAGTAATTGCTGACCTGTTTTTGATTGTGTTGTGAGTTAAATGAACTATCAAGAACCAAGCTAGGGTGAGTGGTGTCCTGGCATTGTAAGTGGTGTAGCACACTTGTTCGCTGAAGACGGGGAGTGCGGGTTCGAGTCTCGCCTGAGCGAAGACCATTACACAGCATTCTTATAAAAATCAGTCAGTGATGTATTGACCATTAGTAAGCGCAACCTTTGCATTGATAGAGCAAAAGATGGATCTCGTTCTCTACTCAGAGGTAAAGGAAGGGGGAATGGGTACTAAACACCTTCATCATCTTCTCAAAAAGCCCCAAGATTCTACGGAGTTACTAGTAATAAAAAAGGGAGGGAACATTCTTGGCTGCAGATTCGGAATTGGCCACTCAAGAGATTTCAAGTCAAAGCGATCTTCGTTGCTGCGCGACCTTAGATCACCACTTCTTTGCAACCACAGTCTAATAGCCATTTCATTTTCTCTTTGTCTTCTTTAAAGCACAATATCCTTCTGTTTAGGGACGACAGCTCGTCGCTGAATTCAGTTTCGATTAACTTGAATTCTACTAAAGATCATGCGTTGGATCTTTCACTAACATCTAATCTGACCAGTGATGAAAAGTCTGCCACTGAGGACGCTATGTAAGCCGAAACATCCTTTTCTATCCTGGATTCGTTTACTACTCAATATTAGGCCTTAGAGCCTTGCCTCTTCGTTTTTAGCAGATATTACATTACACTGCCAACATCGCGGAACACTTACTACACTGCGTTCAATAATGATACAGGCACCTAAAATTTGTTCGAAAACTTGAAGTTCCTTGAGTTTTTGTAAGCTGTCCGGATGGAAAATGTGACAAATTCCATGACGAGTTCAGAGATCTACACAAAAATCCATGCCGAAGACGCTAAAAAATTTGTGCTATTTTTCAGCAGAGATCGATTTTTCTATGTTCAAAAATGATACAGCCACCCCGTGTTTCTTCGTTGTAATTCATTTTTGCTTCATGAATTTGAATCGCAGTTATCAGGCTTTCACCTTAAAGTTTTAACAAAATAAAAAAGACAGTTTAAAAAAGGTAAACTGTAGCAAAAAAAGGATCAGGAATCGTCAAGCAGTCAGATGGCGCAAAAATTGAGTCAAATCTCCAACACGGTTAACAATCTTTTCTAGAATCCTGTAAGTTATGGAACAACGAAGAGCTCTTCAGGTTCATCATTACTTTTTGGTCAAGTTAAACTTCGCATTTTGGAGAAACATTTCAATTTCATCAAACAGCGCCCGGAATTCCAGTCCTCTTTTGGAATTAAACTTTCAATGAGTTTTGTTTGGATGTGTTGAAGAATTTCCGAGGTCATTCTTCAATGGAGAATTAAAGAAATTTTGTTCGTGAAAAGAAATTCTCTCAAAAACTGAGCATTTTCCGCTCTAAAGTGTAGCCACGTCACTGGAGCAAGGTCAGTTCTTTTGCCCGTTATGCCTTACTTTCTGTTTGCGTCTCCCCAAATGTTTTTCGCTTCATAAGAGTCTAATGAAAGGAACAACCCTTAATGAGGAAGGAAAAACTTGAAAGAAAGGAAATAGAGAGTAAGACACAACAGACAAAAGAACTGATCTTGCTCCAGCGGACGTGGCTACACTTTGAGCAAAAAATGCCTCAGTTTTTTGGAGAATTTGTTCTCACAAACGAGATTTCCTTGATCATTGAGAAATGACTTCAAAAAATCTTCAACACATCCAAAACAATATCCATTGAAAGTTCAATTCTGAAAGCGCTGTTCGATGTAATTGAAATGTTTCCCCAAAATGCGTAGTGTAACTTGATCAAAAAGCAATGATGAATATCCAGAGCTTTTCCTTATTCCATAACCTCCAGGATTCTAACAAGATTGTTAACCGTGTTGGAGCTTTGACTCAATTTTTGCGCCATATGACTGCTTGACGATTCCTGGTCCTTTTTTTGCCACAGTTTACCTTTTTCCAAATCAAACTGTCTTTTTTGTTTTGTGGGAACATCAAGGTGAAAGCCTGATAACTGCGATTCAATTTCATGAAGCAAAAATGAATTGCAACGAAGAAACACGGGTTGGCTAACACATTTTTAAACATAGGAAAATTGATCTCTTCTGAAAAATAAGTACAATTTTTTTTAGCGTCTTCGGCATGGATTTTTGTGTAGATATCTGAACTCGTCATGGAATTTGTCACATTTTCCATCCGGAGAGTTTTCAGAAACTTCATAAACTTTAAGTTTTAGAACAAATTTTAGGTGGCTGTATCATTATTGAACGCAGTGTATATCCTGCACGTTCACACAGAAGACTCTTGTTGTGATTGAATGTATCCCATTTTCGTGTTCCAAAACTGAACGTAATCGGGCACGGAAATCGGTTATCCCAACAGTGAAGTTTTTGGTGAAGTAATATTAATATATGGGAAACTGTAAAGAAAAAGATGCATGAGTGCGCACCCAACGAGTGTCTTCGATGTGTTGAGGAATACTTAAATCGCTCAGCTTGGTCAACATTGTCGTCAAGTATCGCTCTTTCAGCTACTTTAACATTGATTTGTTCTAAAATGAACATAAACAAATGACGGCTCATTAGGCGGAATTAGCTTTTCCTTGGGGCGAGCTACATGTAGTGTACACTCCTACCGAACGACCCCCTTCCCTTAATAAATGCGACTCCTCTCATTTCGCTCTTGATCCACACGACTCTTCGTCCTCCCCCTACATCCACGCCTTTCCCATGATCGATGGTGTCCGTAGTGCCGTTTGAGCTGGTACCCCTTGACACATTTCTAACTCTGCCCCCAAAAACAATTTCGAAATGGGGTTATGTCACTGCTATAAAAGATAAAATGAAGGATAAAGCATTTGGCGTTGATCAATACCTATGGTATGTGGCACGAATTCCACTTCCGTTGTACACATAGTTGCACTTGAAACCGATTTGGCCCATACAATGACTTGCGGGCCAGCCGAAGTATATACAGGCAGTGTTTTTCACCCTTCCAACATGCTGGTACCACTTACCGACTACGGAGGAATACAGTGCGTTGCAAAATCATAGGACACCCCCCCCTCAAAAAAAACATGAATATCTCTGCTTCTAGAGAACTTCGTTCATCGAAACCTATAATGTCAGAATCGCCTTCACGAAAAACCTATACACACAGTTTGCCAGCATATCAGATTTGTTTTCCGTATTTTTAGATAAATTGGTTTTGGAGCCGTTGCAAAATCATAGGACACCCCTCACTTCTCTTTACGGTAATTTCTTTTTAACCAACCTCCTATTAAGTGTATGGCAACTCTATTGGAACTGCGGTTTCGAACGATCACCTCCCCTCCGTGAGTGGAAGCCAGACGATGCTTTACATGCGCCTTATGGCTCTACCACGACCATCGAAGCCATTTCTGGATGTTCAAAGAAAACTGTAGCCTGGTACTCCAAACTCTCACTACGGATAAAAATAAGAGAGTACCAGGATAATCACAAGACCCCCTCGAAAGGATCGGCATATAACTTCGAAGACTACATCGAACAAAATCACCATGCACGCTCAGTTGGTGTCAGCTCTATCGCAAAAAGCGGATGAAGGCGAAATCATCTACCAAAATCATTGATATGGACAAACTAGCGTAGGGGCCTGCTGCCATGCTCATTTGGCGTTGTGACTGAAAGCGGAGAAGAGAAATTTAATGAAAGACCGGGCCAAGGCAGAGCTTTGTTGAGCAAACTTCCGTTTAGGACAATAAAAATTTTGTTTCTCTGAGACCGCTTTTCTGGATACAAGTACTTGATTTCAATGAAGCAGATGATGCTGTTCATTATTAGAGGAATAGGCCAGGATTCGACGATAATCCTTCACCAAAAATCTCGTGGCGGTTTCCTAAGATATAGGGATGCGTTACCTCATCCCGAGTCCCACACCTGGAGTTTCTCTTCTCATGTTTCAATCACAGCGCCTAATGAGCATGGCAGCAGGCTTAGCAAGGCCCTACGCTAGTTGTCCATACCAATGATTTTGGTAGATGATTTCGCCTTCATCCCCTTTTTGCGATAGAGCTGACACCAACTGAGCGTGCATGGTGATTTTGTTCGATGTAGTCTTCGAGGTTATATGCCGACCCTTTCGGGGAGGTATTGTGATTATCCTGGTACTCTCTTATTTTTATCCGTAGTGAGAGTTTGGAGTTCCAGGCTACGGTTTTCCTTGAACATCCAGAAATGGCTTCGATGGTCGTGGTAGAGCCATAAGGCGCATGTAAAAGCATCGTCTGGCTTCCCTCACGGAGGGGAGGTGATCATTCGAAACCGCAGTTCCAATAGAGTTGCCATACACTTAATAAGAGCTACTTCCGTTGATGGTTGGTTAAAAAAATTCACAGTAAAGAGAATTCTGAGGGGTGTTATGATTTTGCAACGGCTCCAAAATCAAAAAATTTATCTAAAAGTACGGAAAACAAGTCGGATAAGCTGGTAAATTGTGAGTAGAGGTTTCTCATAAAGACAATTCTGATTTCACAAGAGTCGTTGAACGACGGTCTCTATGAGCCGCGATATTCATATTTTTGGGGGGTGTCCTATGATTTTGCAACACACTGTAGAAAGCTTGGTAGGCACGGACAACGCACGACTTAGGATTCGATCAACAGATTGCGCTTGTGGTAAGCAGCGCCTCCGGCGAATATACCACGTCCTCCCATGTCACGTCCATGAGCTCAAATTTAACGAATTTCATGCCGCTTTCTGTTTTGCCACCTATTTCAACTATCCCATATATAAACATGTCGTACATCTTTCTTGAAATCCACAGGCATCCTCCCACTTACCCCTTCCTCTCTGATTAAGACTGATATACCCTTTGCTAAACGAATCCTCGGCTGTGGTTCACCCTTTTCTCGCATATGCTTACAGAACACTAATCACGGCAAGGTTCTTTCACGAATGTATTTCTTAGACATTTCACAAGGCCATGGAGAAACACGGTACTGAACTACCAGTTATAAACTCTTTAATTCTTTTAATTCTTTAATCCTTTTCATTAGTCAGTCAGCGAATGAAATTCAACAAGTGGACACACTAGGCAACTTCAACTGACGTAAAGTAGTGACATTGGAAACTAAGTAAACAAACAACTAACAAGAACTTATTTCTAGAGCATCCTAGTGAGCATAGCCTTTGCATTTCCGCCACACTATAGTAGAAATAGTAATCGAAGAGTAGTTCGTGGCAGTAAAAGCTGGCAACTCAATCTAATAGACAGAAGCTGCAGTTGTCTACTGCTCCGATACGGCGTTGATAAAAGTCTTGAATTTGGCGCCCATCAAGTAACTCAGATGTAGAGCATCATGCTTGACCAAAATTGCCATCGATTTACTCTCGGGAATAGCCTATAAAATATTTAGCAGTTGATACACGCCAACACAAGGCACACTTAGGATGCACATGCAAATCTAGATAGTGATATTGCGCACGAAAATGGAAGTGAATGCGGTGATTTGTTGACGACCAGTGACGAGAGTAAAACTGTTTGGAACTCTCAAAGGGTCATTCGAGGAAAGGGTTGCCGAGCGTGTAAGTGGGAACACTGCAATCGTTGTGCGTTCGTTCGCGTTTGGTGCACTTCTTTTCTCTTTAAAGGGTTCACTAATAAGGTGGCCGCAGTTATCGAAGGATCTCCACCCATACGTTCTGCATGGAATGTACTTCCAAGGGTTCCTAATAGTTCCCTTTGTTCTGTTTTTCGTTGTTGCTACTTTCACTTCCGGGCACCGTAATCCACATCTAGGAATTATAATATGTTCCTTCAACATTGCCTTAATTTTTCGCATAGATCATTTTGACTTTCGAGTAGCGCTCCTAGAGTAATGTCCATCCTGAGAACTCACCGTCGTCGTCATTGACACCTTCGCCCACCCCCACCCCCACCTCCCTCCCCCAAAGAAAAACAAACAATTAATTGTAGGGTTTCGGATACTTAGCACTGAACCAAGGCACCTATCTCTCGAAACGCTGCATCGAAGCCATGGCCTGTTCTGCCCTAGTAGATTGGTGTTATCAAAGGGATAAAAAAGGATAACGGTTCTGGCGTTAATCAATCCCGTTTTAGGATTCGCTGCTCATTCTTAGTCCATTCAGAGTCGTATTAGTATTTGAATGCGGTATGGCATGTGAAATGGCCTTTGAGGCAAGCCGATGTACGTGTGGCGGTTATATGTACATTTAGATCTTGTATCGGATAGGTCTGGTGTATGACCGACCATGGAGGGATGGAAAGCCCGGTTGGCTTGGACAAGGCCTGATCCGCTATTTAGGCTGTGGAGCGTGAGCGTGGGAAGTAGCGCCGCTCACCGCTACACCACCTCTGTTCTCTAAACCATCAAACGTTTCTGTATAACATTAGGTAGCTGTGAGCGAATGCCATTCGGCATATAACTTCGAGGCTTCAGAAAAATGAGTGATTTTAATCGGAACAGAGTTGATTTTCTGTAAGGGCTTAAGAATGGGTAGAGTTTCTAGGACCTGATTATTTTTGAGACGTTCGCAGGAGATCTGGTGGTGCTCACTCAGTGGTACACCAGTGGCGAAATAAGCAAGGAAACATCCTTTTTGGTCGCTGGTTTTTACTCAGAAACAAGTAACAGCTCAGAAAGCGGACATATGAACGAGTTTACCGCAACGCATCGAGTGACACCAGTCAAACCCCGCTACAATCGAGTCGCTCCAGTTGTGCTGCTGCTGGTAACGCAGCTCGTCCAATCACCCACTAAACAATTGGGCTGATCGCTTTTGGGGGCGTTGTGCTTTCGAAGTCCTGCTCAGCAACCTGCGCACCTTTCGTCGTGGAAGCGCGAACCTCGCTTTTGTGGCAGCCAAGTAACTGCTTTGTGTGGTGCATAGGGTTCTCCAAGACGCTCGCTCTTTACCGTATTCGCTTCCTAATTAGAATACGTGCCAGTTTCTGAAGTGTGACGTATTTTGACTAATTGGCTATCGATATTCCAAGCTTTTCCACTTTTGGGTCAAAACAGTTTGTTGCCTCTGTGAAGTGTTTCATTTATTTTATTTATTTATTTACTTTTGCACGCACAGGTCCGGTCGCTAATTTATTACGCTGTGCTGACTATTTCGTTTATAGGATGAAGGAGGCAAATCGTCCTTCGACTCGTTCGACCTCCCCTCACGACCTTCCACCTCCTCCTCTCAAAATCACAGCTGCGTCGCGAACCATCCCTTCTTCATCGTCGTCTAGCAAGCACGAGGTTCTATTTTCATTCATGCCCATGAAAATCCGC
Source organism: Ostertagia ostertagi (assembly GCA_036418205.1). Taxonomy (NCBI): domain Eukaryota; kingdom Metazoa; phylum Nematoda; class Chromadorea; order Rhabditida; family Trichostrongylidae; genus Ostertagia; species Ostertagia ostertagi. The sequence goes on from MU868377.1 coordinate 25,303, forward strand.
TTTGAATTGAATTATTCCAGGGAGACAGCCAGCGCAATATCAACGGGGCCATTGTTCTCGGTCACAATTTGAATCGCGTAGCCGCACCAGAACGTGCACCAGTGAAGGTCACTACTCCGCCTCTATCTTTTAGCCCCGCCGTGGACAGTTCGGGAAAAATGCTCTTCTCTATACGGGACCAATCAGGTATGTCCGGGATAATATATACGGATTTGCACCATTTGACTTCCGTAGAAGTATAGCCCAAACTGCAGGCTCGTCAATCTTAGGATTTGTTCTGGGAATGTTTTTTGAATCCTAAGGAAATACTACTCTCAAAAATCGGGAGAACTTGAATATTCCCACGTGCATACTACAGCCACGGTCAAAAATTTAAAAACTTTTTTATTTTCGATCTAGCGCGGCCAATGAACGATAGAGTTGTCTCGAATTCATACTTTATATACGAAATCAAGTATAGAATACTGTGTGCAATGTATGCCTTAAAATCGGAGATATAATTAAATATATGATTTTCTTAACGAATGGCACTAGTTCTGATACTTTTTGTTCCTCTCATTATTATAAGTTCTATTCTATAGTTGCGTGCATGTGTTAATCTCACTTCATTTGTTAGGCATTATGTAATTTGTAAAAGGGCTCATGTAAAAAAAAGAAACATTATCTGTACAAGACAGGATCGTACAAATCCTGCAGTCTGAAATACAAAAAAAGATTTATTCAGTAGCTTAATCTCTACTGAAGGTTATTATCACGGCTTTATAGGGTTATGGGAGTAGAAATAGCATAAAGAGAACGACTGTTCATGTTCATGAGAATCTGCCTCACGGAAAGCTGCTATTTTCTAAGAATTTCGAAAAGTGGTCAAATCGCCTCGTTTCCCAACACCCTCAACAAAGTTTTTTTCTCTGTCAGTTGATGAAAATCAGGGGCTGCTCACATCGTCCAGGGTCTGGCGAATATTACGGAACATGCTCCAATAGAAAGCCATCGTTCAGCTTCAAAAGAATGAAGGCCCGGCCGGCTTCCGCAAATTAATGGCTTGCCTCGATTGAACGTGAGAATTAAAAAAATGTGATCAGCTTCAGCCCAATTTTTGCATTCTTGGAAATGATGTTCTGGCAAGAAACCTAATTTTAGGTTTATGTTTCGAAGACTCGGAAATAGTGTAAGTATTGTCAAGAGTAAATGGAAAAGTTCTAGTGCAGAGGAGTATGTGCCAGTCCATTGAGCGATTTCCCATTTCTCGGTTATCCGAAATGTGGGGTGGGCTAAGAACAAGGATAATCTGAGAAAAAACAATGTTTCCTTTCAATAGTCAGAAAAAGCGGAATATGTTTGCCGTCCCGAGAATGACTCGACCACGCTTACATAACTTCGTGCTTCCTTACTCCGCCTTCCTAATTTCAAAAATGCTGGTATGAAGCGAATCAGCTAAGATCCAGACTGTAATTGAGCTGTGCAGCTAAAGAAAGTTCAAGAAAGCATGTTCATAATCCTCGTCCCAGTATTGAACTGTATAGAACAAATTGATTTAATGCACAAAGTGTGTTCTTCGAATAAGGAGTCTGAGGATGATGTTCATATTAATTCAGTACAGTAAAATTCGATGCTACCATAGGATCATACATACTCAATCTTTTCTCGCGCCATTTTTTGAACAAAAAAAAATCGAATTTTCGAATTTGATTCTCGGTTTCCGGAGAACTTGTGTTGCACATCGTATTCTACTTTTATTTTGTTTAAAATATGTGAATTTGAGGCATTTTGTTGTTTTTTTTTGGCTGTGCTAAGTCTGAAACAAAGGTTCCCGAACCTTTATTATACTGTATGTACACACGCACTTCTATGTCTGTTTATCGAGACGCTCATCTATGGTTACTAATGGTAATTAGGGATTCTGTCATTGCCACCCTGCGGGTAGATAATTGTTGTTGTTGCCTGGGTTACTATACCTGCACGGGGAGGCATCAGACAACAACCCATCGACGACACAATGTACGGCGTTCTTTGCGCTGGTTCGCTACTTGCCTACCGCTATTTCCGCCTGCTTCGTGCTGCTATACTCTTCAGTTTTTCATGTAATCAATCAATAATTGCTTCACCTCATGGTAACAAGAGCTCTAAATTGAGAGTTGTTTCCTATTATCCTGAAACCTTAGGATGTGTCTCGCTAAGATGTCCGTTTGAGAACATAGGTGCTATGTATTAGCACGGCTAAACCTTCATGACGACTTAATTGTTTGTGTGGGCTAACAATCTTCTATTTCCTGGAATAAAAGGCTCGTTGAAAACCGTCATAGTGGGGACAAGCCAAAAGCGCCGTCGTGAGGCTACAGTGCGCGTCAATTGTATATGCCACCCCCTTATTTTTTCAGTTTTCTGACTTATTTGGAAATTTCGTAAATCGGCATAGCAACCATCGTTTTCAGCGTGTCGGAAAACCATGAATGGTGTTGCTTGATTTTGGTTAACGCATGGATTTAAATTGCTCTGTTCTTTGGAAGAAAATGGGCCGCGTCAATTGCTTATGCCATCCTTAAGTTTCTTCAGATTTTCTCATTTCTCTAACGCTGTTCAGCTAAGGTGTGCATGTAATACAAATGAGGAAATCCTCGGCTTATGCAATGCACGCAAATAGTGGAGCATTTATAACTAATTAGTTCGGAATATTAGCCCTAATACTGGACGGTAGCAGCATGAAAACGCTTTATCAGAGAAAGTGCTGTGTGCTCACTCTTGCGATCGCTCCTGCTGCTCATTGTAGAACTCATCGAGCAGGCAAAGCTGAGGAAATCTAAGTGATAAAGGAGCTCTTAAATCCTCATTTATACGCTTTGAATCCGTGGTAGACTTTATTTTTGGCGTCGGCTCCCTGCGAAGCTCGACGCGTTCACGGTCACAAAGTCTCTTTTTAGAAAGAACATGACTCGTACCTAAAACTGGTCTAGTACCCATCACTGAACTCGATCAAAGTTTTCTTATCAAGGCGATGCAATGATGGCCCATGCCACCACTTCGGTGTCCCGTTCAAGTTACAACTGGCCCATATCATCATTTTCGCTCGCTTGGTACGAAAATTTTTCCAGAGAGAACCCGACAAAGTTCGGCGATGGGTACTACGCGGATTGTGAGTGCAACTCATACTCTCTCTGAGCAGAGACTTTGTGAGCGTGAACGCTTCGAGCTTCGCGGGAGCCGAGATCACAAACTAAGTTGACCACGGATTTGAAACGGGGAAATGTGAATTTAAGGGCTCCTTAAACACTTCAATTTCCTCAGTTTTGCCTGGATACACTAATCGAAAACTTCTACAATAAGGAGCAGGAGCGATCGCAAGAGTGAGCACACAGCACTTTCTCTGATAAAGCGTTTTCATGCTGCTACCGTCCGGTATAAGGACTAATATTCCGAACTAACTACAGTGCGTTTCAAAAGTATAAAGCCACCCATGAAAACTAACTTTCCGAGTTAAGGTGAGTATTTCGTGGCTTGCCATAAACTTTATTGATTTCAGCGTGTTTGGAAACCATTGTTCTCTTTATTTCAGGAAGCAAAATGATTCACATACATTTTTATAAGAAGATTTCCAAATATCCCCTGTTTCAAAAGTATAAAGCCACTTGCAACATAACTCTATTTTTCCAGAGAAAAAGTGAACATCGTAAATATTAGTAACTAGCGTGACTTCCTTTCTTAGAAGTGAGATTTAATAGACCATTTGGCATACTATCCGTGAGCTTCAGAAGTATAGCGGGATTCAGGTGGTAGGAAAACGTCTCGATGGCTGTCTGAGGCCTCCCACGTTACTGTACTGCTTTCCATACGCGTATATGCTGTCGACAATGATCAACCAGGTGTTTTATTGGATTGATCTAGGCTGCTAGCAGGCCATTCAGTACACTGGATTTTGTTGACGTAAACCCGGTGTTGAGTGGACCGGCTGCGATGGATGGTGCGTAATCGTGCATAAAGATGAAGTTTTGCCGACGACTTCCACACAGAAACGAGAGAGAATCATTAAGAAAAGCATCCTGATTCTCACTGGTGTCCATTTGACACGAGACGAAAGACAGAGGAGACAGCATCGCATGTAGAATGCAACTCAGACCATCTATGCGCCATCACCGAAGTCTCTCCTGCTAAATACCAGCGGATCTTTGCTAAATCTCTCCAGAATCTGTGATGACCATCCGGCCCGCGTCTAAGTTGAAGCTCTTTCAACCACAGAAAATGAACTGAACTACTAAGCACTAACTATAACGTCCCTACCCACCGTAGAATCACCTTACCGAAACCCAACTCGTTCGCAATGTTCCTCGCGGCGTTCGAGACGAGGTGCTTTGTGATGCTGTTCCGGACGTGAGTCTTCATCATGGATTGTCGCACGATATTTGGAGCAGAGTTGGGCGACCTCCAGATGGAACTTTTCGAAGCAAAAAGGGAGAGCTCGTATCGGATCTGACCTGATGGTCGCAGTAGAATTGGAAAGGGATCGTTCAATTGGCCTAATATAATACTCAAGCAGGAACACGTGACCTTTCAGGGATCTTTCCTTTCATGATAAGCTGGATTCCTCAAAGAAATGTCGATACAGCTTTGAGAACGTCCAAGTTTGAGCAGCAATGCGATTTGAATGGGCAGCTCGATGTAACGTCCTCGCACGAACTTGCTCTTCCAAAGAAACGTAGATCCACGAGATATAAATGAAGACGTAATGTGTTTGTGCTAATTATGGCCAAAGAACTCCAAAAAGTTAACAGGAAACAAAATTTTTACCGCTGCTGCTCCCCTCGCCCGGGGTTTGAAACAGGGGAGTTTTTCAAATTTTCTTATGGAACCGTTTCTAGCTTATAGTGGTTTGTACAACAAAGTTTACTATAGTTTCAGAGCGTGCTGAATTCGATAAACTATTCATCAAATCACGGAACTTTCATTCTAACTTGGAACAGCTTCATTCAAGGGTGGCTTTATACTTTTGAAACGCACTGTAGTTATAAATGCTCCACTATTTGCGTACATTGCATAAGCCGAGGATTCTCTCATTTGTATTACATGCACACCTTAGCTGAACAGCGTTAGAGAAATGAGAAATTCTGAAGAAACTTTAGGATGGCATAAGCATTTGACGCGGCCCATTTTCTTCTAAAGAACAGAGCAATTTAAATCCACGCGTTAACCAAAATCAAGCAACACCATTCATGGTTTTCCGACACGCTGAAAACGATGGTTGCTATGCCGATTCACGAAATTTCCAAGTAAGTCAGAAAACTGAAAAAATCAGGGGGTGGCATTTACAATTGACGCGCACTGTATTGGGTGATTTCAACCCAATTATCAACGCGGACTTTATTACGGGATCTTAGGAATTCCTCAACTAAGTTCTCACCTTAAGGCACTGGTTCGTAATCGTTATTATCGCTGCTCATTACAGTGATCTCATAAGGTAGCCTCAAGGACTTGTATCCAGATGGTACATGGTCAAGGAAACATTGCTTCTATACCGTGCCAATCAGGCTGTGCATCTTTAGAATTTAGTGATTTGGCGCTAACGAAATGGAAAGGAATTTGCGCGTGTCTAGTGAACAGGATAGTGGCAAGGACACAGAAAAGACGCGCTATAGTCAGCTGGCAGTGCTTGTATAGTTTACGGGATCAGACCCGAGAACTGACAAGGGAATTTGCACTCTATTTCATGACACCGTTTGGTTTGCGTATCATGATGGACCTTAATCTCGCTCACAGGACGGGAATCGAGGCTTGCTCATTGAAATTTACTTATTAAATAGGGGTGATTTCCAATTTCTGCGTAAACTTAGGCATGCTAATAATCGCAGAGATTTCAACTTTCAGAAACATGTCAGTTTTTGTTCGAATCCCAAATTTCCTTTTTTATAAACTGATTAACTAAACGTTGCAGCAATTACGTTATGGTATAAACCTATTCCTTCAAAAAGTTATACCTTTCTCCAAAAGCGGTCTCATGAGACTGGATGCAAAAATTTGAAATGACTTGTTTTCTTTCTAAAAAGTTTTGAAATGTTGCAAATCTTAAATTCTTCAAAAAATCGTTCCGTTGTTCCGTCTTTTTTTTCTGTTCACACGCGCGTTTATGATTCAGTCGCTCCTGACATTCCTTTCTTCCTTGACTTTTTGCAGATCACTAAAGCTACTTAGGAACTAGAAGATTACCGCTTCCGAAAAAAAAGGCGGATATTTCTTCAGAGGTTACATTCTTGAACAACAGTCTCGTTGTTCCATTTCTCACGGGTTTGTGATCCAATTTTTGGGAACGTGCGAGTTTTCAACTTTAAGACGTTTATAAATTTCTCTAATATCAACTTTTCGCAGATCTCTACACCTAGTTATAAACTAGAAGAATGACGCTTTCAAAAAATATTTAATTTCTTCTGAATAGTTACCTTTTTGGAAGTTGTTCCGTTTTCCCCTCAATTACCTTTTGGGCCATTCTCCTGAAACGCGAGTTTTTAACTTCCAAATGATCATAAGTTTCCCAAAAATCGGTAGATTGAAAAGTGGTAAAAACCTCTGCAATCTGCAAGGTCAGTACTTTATATTAGGATGGTAAGGAAGTCCTGAGCCGTTAATACTTTTTTGCTTTACTTTCTAATTCCGCGTACAATGGAACTTACTCAACAATATAATCACCATTGTTACTTACTACAGAGTACCACCTGATGGGGAGGCCTTCTCCCAGAACTGCGGAGACTGAGAGTCAAAGAAATCGCTGACCGCTTTTTTAACGTCTTCATCTTTGGTAAATTTTTTCTTCACTGGGAATGCATTGAGGGGATGAAATAAGTGATATTCAGAAAAGGCAATGTCAGGGGAATAGGATGGGCGAGAAACTGCGTCCCAAACAGCTCTTCCAACTTTGCACGGGTTCCTTAGCTATGTGGGGCCTGCCGTCATCGTGGAGTAGGTGGGCAGAAGTCGTCCCGGTCGTTTTTCTCGGACAGCGTATGCTAGTTTCTGGAGCTGACAGGGGTAAATGCTGCCGGTAAGGGTATGCTCTTGCAGAAGCAGCTCATATACAACATTCCTCGCGAATTGCAAAGGCAGCAAAGAAGGCAGCTTTTGGGGTGAAAGTCTGATTTTGCGTGTTTTGGCGGGTCTTCTCCTCGAGGGAGCCACACGGCACTGTGCTTGTTAGAATCGTAGAGGGCCCAACTCCCACTCTCATATTTATGACTCCAAATACTCCTTTCGGTGCGAACTAAGAAGGAGAGATTGACAGAAGGGTACCCGCCTGAACTGCGTGCCGGTCAAGACATGAGGGATCCATCGAGTCAGCACTTTTCCGTGGAGGGAACCGAGGACTGTAGGACGGGTGCACCCGAGTCTTATCACAAGGCTGCGGGTGCTAACCTCCGAATCCTCTTCGGCCGAGAACGGTGTAGTCTTCCACTGTGCGGGAGCTTCCCAAGCTTGACTTGTCTTTGGAAGCCGTGTTTCCTCCTTTGAAGCCTGCGAGACAGAGCTTGGCACTGATCATAAAAGTGGTGCCCTTACCCAACGCGATGCTGATGATGTTGACGGTTTCCACTGCTCCCATGCCGCAACGCTATCCATTGAAGATTATCGCTCGAAAGTGCTCTTGTGGAATCGACATCATAATTTAAGTTAAAAAGGGTGTCTGGGTGTTGTCTGTTCCTGTCTGTCACGAAATCCGTATTTGCAGCGGACAGACACCTCTGGGTGGTCACGGTCATTGTTTGGGGATGGGCTGTACATATCTCAGAAGTAAGAAAACAGTACATCACCTAAGCGGAGCCCGCCACAGTTGGCGTGGCGTGCGTCGAAATGAGTGGTATTGAGGACCATGATATTCTCACGAATTCAGTCACAAAACAGCTCGAGACTGGGACAATAAAGTGGGCGATAGGTGTGGGTTGGTTAAGCGTTGAAATGAAGGCGATGACCAGATAGCTCGGTGTGGCGGGGCGTTCTCGTAGAACTTGGGGTGCTTCAGTGAAAATATTCTATTTGCGATTAGAGAAAGCCTTACAGCGGAAAATCGAAAATTAGTGCAGGGGGTAGCAATGCTAATGGTGTATTTCCAGCCACGCCATGATGTGAACGGAGGCCTGCCCACAATGGCGCGGACGCGTGTCTGTGAGGCGGACAGCGATTTTTTCTAACAAGAGCTCATAAATCGGATCCGAGATGACTTAGGACCGGAAAAAAGGATAAGGTCAGGATGGCGGAGTGGAGACCTAAATGTGTCAGGTATTTGGGGGCGTGCTTACATCAAGTGGGCGGGAGTTGCAATTAGGCTTATAACTCGTGGTTCTAGAGTCCAGAGTCCGGGGAAAGGTATGAGGGGTTGGCAGAGGAAGGGGTCAACCGAATGAGCCTGTCCAGCGCGCCAGTCCACGCAGATGGGCGACACGCAGCCACGGGGCACCACTGTGGTTGGCGGGCGGGAAGCATGCGACCAAAAGTGGGGCGGGGGATTGCCACTCGTATCTGATAACTCGGTTTCAATAAGTTCCAGAGATGATTCGAAGAAAGTTAGAAAGGTTGGGGAAGGATCTATAGGACGATTGATAGCAGTGGGAGCGACCAGCACCAAAGTGGGCTGGGAGTTTGCTTAAAAAGATACGCTAGTCTCTGATTATCATCTCCTACAGACCTCATGTATTTCTGCTCCGAGATGATGAGACCTGAAAAAAATACGCAGAGGTGAAAGAGAGTAGAGGTTTGAATGGTGACACGTGTGGGCCGTGGCAACGCGACTGTGGGCGGATGTGCGGTCTCGTAAGTAAGATGTACGAGCAAGGAAAAGCTTAATAATCAAGACAGAAAATAACTGATGGGCCCGATTTTACGCTGCAGTCCCCGTCGTCATGCACGCGGAATGCGTGCGACAGCAAACTGGTAGATATATATTATATATAATATAGTTATATATATATATATATATATCATATATATATATTATATTATAGATATATAATATATTACTACTATAGTATATATAGTATATATTATATATATAATTATTAAATATTTATATATCATATAATATATAGTATAAGATATTTACTGCGTGGACCATAATTATTACGGTCACTAAGTTCCCTAAAATCTCACAGATTATAGATGTTTCGAAAAAAAGTCTCCCATGTGACAATGTATCGCATTTAAATACGCAGTTGCCTATGAACGTCAATTTTCTATTTGAGATCACAGAAATTTTTTTCAATAACTTTTGTGTAAAAGGCCACTCAGCCAAAATTATACGTCCACCTCACGTTTATCAATTACTTTTCACTTCTTCCACGGAACTTTTTCATTGTGGTAACACTTCACTTCTTAAGGGAACAGCAAAATAAAGACTGCTGTTGGATTTTGAGAAAGGGAGAAATGTCGCAAAAACTGTTGATCAACGCAATCGCACCAGATTTGGTCCAGACTCACGCCAGGCGTGAAGATTTTCTCAGGGGTTTCACATGATATGGAGTTTAGAAGAGCTCTAAAAGTCCCTCAATACTTTTCGATGGAAACAAAGGCCGTGTTACAGAAAAAACATCCACTTTCATCCAACGGTGCTCTGACATCGAATTTTCTTGAGAACTTTATGCCTTAACGGGCTTTTGTTTCATGCTTCTAAAAGAATCCCAAGGTCATTCTTGATTGGGAAATGTCAAAGGCGTTCATTTATGGCAAGGAATCGTGACAAAAACTGGGCTGATTTTTGCATGGAGGTGCAGCCGAGCCGACTGAAGTAAGGTTCACTTCTGCCCGATATGTTCTGGCATTTGTTTGTTTCTCTTCTCACGTTTACCTTTCCCTTAATGGCTTTTTTCTTAGTGAAGCACTACTAAAAGAAAGAAAATGTTGAAGAAAAGACAGACAAACAGTCATGCATAGCAAGGAGAAAGGGACCCTGCTCCAGTCGGTTCGGCTGCACCTCCATGCAAAAATCAGCCCAGTTTTCGCCACGATTCCTTGCCATAAATGAACGCCTTTGACATTTCCCAATCAAGAATGACCTTGGGATTCTTTTACAAGCATGAAACAAAAGCCCGTTAAGGCATAAAGTTCTCAAGAAAATTCGATGTCAGAGCACCGTTGGATGAGAGTGGATGTTTTTCTGTAACACGACCTTTGTTTCCATCGAAAAGTAATGAGAGACTTTTAGAGCTCTTCTAAACGCCATATCATGTGAAACATCTGAAAAAATTCTCAAGCTTGGTGAGAATCTGGACCAAATCTGGTGCCATTGCGTTGTTCGACAGTTTTTGCGACATTTCTCCCTTTCTCAAAATCCAACAGCAGTCTTTATTTTGTAAGAAGTGAAGTGTTACCACAATGAAAAAGTTCCGTGGAACAGAAGTGAAAAGTAATTGATAAACGTGAGGTGGACGTATAATTTTGGGACGTTGGCTGAGTGGCCTTTTACACAAAAATTATTGAAAAAATTTCTGTGGTCTCAAATAGAAAATTGATGTTCATTGGTGATCCCGCATTGGTATATGACGCATTGCTACATTGAAGATTTTTTTCAAAACATCTATATCTGTGAGATTTCGTGAAATTCTTAGGTGGACGTATAATTATGGGACGCGGTGTATATATATCTATATAGTATAATATAATCATTGATATATATATTATATAATATATTATATCTACTGCGGAAAATATGATGACAGCGATAATCTATCACGTAGCAGATTCTAAGTATCGATCAATAAGCGAAAGTTCTGGAGCTTTTGAAAAATCGGCTCAGGACCTTCTTACCATCCCTAGTATATAGCATTTGCCATATTATCTCGAAGGGAAAACCTCTCTCGTCAGAGGTTTCTATTAGGACTCTAGAGGTCAGTCCGCCAAATTCGCTGCACTTTCCTCCTTGATTGATCTTTATTCCTTGTTTAGGTCTAAAAGCACGGAAGTTTCTCTGACAGGGTTCTCGCACGTGCTCACTGGGACATGATGTGTTTTAGGACGTAAGCAAACCAGCCCTTTTGGCGCTTCGACTGGAACCGGATGCTGAATGTTGGGGAGGGGATGGAGTCCCCGACGGTAGACGGACCACTTCAACTCGGTCCTTAGAACCGCCAAAATTTAATGCCTACCTCAGAAGTGAGCTTTAAAGAGAGGACGGGTCTGTCCCCTCTTCAAGGCTTAGTCCTGCGGTGAGCAAACCAGCCCTTCTGGCGGAGGTGCTGGACCAGCTGCACCACTTGGGTCAGTACTCTCCTATCGTACCAACCGAGTTGAAGTAAACGTCGACCGTTGGGGACCTCATCCCCTCCCCAACATTCAGCATACGGTCCCAGCCGAAACGCCGGAAGGGCTGGTTCGCCTACCTCGTGTTTTAGTAAGAAATCTTGGTCTGTGCTCCGTTTAATTGTCTGTAGTGCGTAGTCGCAGTGGTAGTTAAAAGTCTGTCCTCCTTTGCCACTTACCCATGTCTTGGCACCACCACATTTTGTGACTGGTAATTAAAGTTACGACCCCTCTCCCTTCCAAATAGGACTCCCCTCGTTGTTCTTGCGCAACGAGCGGCAGCCTCCGAGCTTAGCACCAAACTACCGTAACGATTTCTCCAGACAGTCAACAAGTTCAGCAGCGAGGCTGTGTAAGCAAGAAACGCGTTCGCTAGTCGCACCGGCCGCTCTTCAGAGGTCTGGCGGAAACAAAAGAAGGTATGAAAAGAAATGCAGTTTGGAGCAGCCACATATCAGGCGACGCATTGAAACAATCAATTTAAAGTGCTCGAATTCGCTTTGTTCGCCTTGGTGGAGGGAAAGGGATGTGTTTTGAATTTTTGAGGAGTCGTAGATGAATAAAATATGGGGACTTTAGGGAAGAGAGGTAAAAAAGTGAAATGGTGGCGTTGTGCATTGCTGCTTCAGGAGTCACATATACCGCTTCTTTGTCTGGAAGGAAATTCTGAAAAAAAATCATGTGCGTGGGTGCTATGTTGGTAACGGACCCAAGTGCTATTGATCATCAGCCAGATAGGGTCGTATCCCTGTGAGCAAAGGTTGGGGTTATCCCATCGGTCTACTTCTCGTACTGAAAATCGAAGTTCCACCAGAAAATTTCAAAAACATCACCGGGAGGTTGTCCCCGTTCATTTTTTGAAATCGTCCGCTTACGGCAGATAGCCCTGTTCTATTCATTTCAAAACTTGCCTGGGTAGCCAATCTTTCTAAGTTTCTCACTTCCTCTACGAAAGCGCGTGCCTAGTGCGTTTGCTAGTGTCCTTGAAGAACTCGGTCGCCCATCCGACTGTCTATCAGCTGACGATCTGACTCCTCGTGCTATACCTAGCGCTTAGGTCTTGAGGGGCGTTGTCCTTCATCGGAATCTGGGTTGTTCTTTCGTTTCGCAAAACGGTGGAATATGTTTTGCCAGCACAAATAGACAACTTGTCGCATCATCTAATAGTTCTGCAATCTAATTCAAATAGCGTCAAGAGCCCGGTACTAGAGAGCGCAAACAAGTCCCGGTAATAAATAAGATATCCTATCATTCCTTCTCTCCTTCCTTTTAGCTTGTAGGTGGTTCCCATTATTTTGAACACACATGCACATAAGCTCGGGAAGGGCTGTAAATGTAGTAAAACACTTAAAATAAGAGGTGTAGTCCTTTTCATGACTCTTCTTTCCTTGGTTCTTCGTATCGTACAGAGCTTTGGAGTGTACAAGAAGCGCCGCCATCACATGCATCTTCCTGAATAGGATTTTGCATCGGCTAGGTCATATATCAATAGGAGGTCGATCAGCTGGTTTAATAGATCTGTGTCAACTGTGTCATGAAGGTAATATCGGTAGGCTGCGCATGTAAACACGAATTATATCCGACACCCAGGTGCGTGTGCAGTGCAGACAGACAATACAAGTGGCGACGGCTTCCACCGAAATTTGATAATCAGTAGCTAATGAGTGCTGGTGGTGATCGGTGACAGTCAACAGGATAAAAGTGGAATCGGCTAATGATTACGCTGGCAGAAAACCGTCGCATTTTGTCAGAGCAGTGGTCATTTGTGTTGTTTGGTCCGTAGTTTAGGTGCACCTGGCTATCGGGTTCAAACTGTGCGGGCTAGATATCGTCGAAATATCTCCACGAATCTGGATGACAGTCAAGATGGCACTTTCTATGGCGATTAACGAACGCAGAGCATTTAATCCTTCCTAATTATCGCTGGTAATCGTTGTGCAAAACGGTTTGGAATGGAGCGGTGTAATTTGTACGGCCAGCGCCAGGATCTCTTACATTTTGAGAGCCTACGGAAATGCATCGAAGGTTCCTCATTTTGCTAGGGAATATTCGCGGTAGAGACTTCTTGAAACGGGTCGGTGGCAGAAGTGGGATCGCATCAAGATAAGCAGCAATCTCACGTACCGGCCTCCTCTGTCCTTCAGTCTGCTCAACAACAATTTTAAGACAGAGCTGAAGCTTCTTCCATAGGCTAGAATGAGGGACACTATTGCCACCGTCGGCTAGAGAGGAATCTATTGAATGGGAATGGAGAGAAAAGAGATCCTATTAAGACCCCCGTTGAGAGGGGAGGCGTAGTGCCGAGGTCACTTCCACGATGCGATCTTAACTGTACATCTGTTGACCGTTGACCGCTTCAGATGAGATGGGGGATCATTCGGGATCAGGTGTCTAGGAATGGGGAGGGGAGGGGTGGCACTCCAGTGCAGCGAGCACAAAGCCTTCTAAACCATGGCAAATATTTTTTCATTGTGGTCGTTTATAGAAAATGACATGAAGAAAAAGGAAAAACTGATGAAGAAATAATTGGATACAGGAATAACTAATAGTGATCCAATTCCTGCTTGCTCAAACGGCATGTGGATTGGTTCACTCACAACTTCTCTTACCACTGGATTTTGGACCAACATGCTCTAATAGTGGGCCCAACCGAACATACGAATTCGTATTGCGTCCCTGAAAATCTTTATCTAGTGGAGTTGAACCCAATTTTACGCTTTTCCTTCCACAGCTTGGCTTCTTCTCCTCCTGAATTGGAAATTCCTCCTATTCTTGTAGATTTCTGCCGCCTGATCCCGATCGTTGAACCCCAACAACAGCGAAGCAGGGCGGAGGCTTAATTTGCTTATGAGGAGAATGATCTTTGATCTGTACATTTTTAAGATGTTCACAGAGAAAACAGATGTTAAATTTCAAGACTTCTTTACAATTCAACACACCAATACAGGAGGAGAGAAGAATAAGCTTTTTGTTGCATGACCTAGGACGAATATTAGGGTCAAGTTTTTCACTTCAAGAGCAGCTACCGAGTTTACAATTGTCTAAAAAATCATTTTGCCTAAAAGCACAGCTCAGCTCAGAAACATCTTGTGGCGTTACCTGAAATTAGGACATGTTGAGCCTTTCGGCGTGGAGATTCTGCCATCTCTTCTGTTTTGTTACCTCCGAACCTCCATGCAGTGCAGCTACGATTGTTCTTACTAGTATTCAAATGGTAATCTGCATTCTATTATTTTAGGTAATGGAATGAACGTGCTTTCCAGCGATCCTCTTCATCCATCACCAGCTGTAACGAGAAGTGCTGGTACCAAGGTTGGTGAATGTATTCTGGGAACTATCTGATACTACTAACTATTAGTTTTTTTGTGAGGATTTTCATTGCTTCAATTCTTTTGTGGTGGTCTATACATTTTACTTTTAGGTATTTCACTACAAGCAATGCAATCTAAAATTGAAAAAAAAACTTATTCCTGCACACCCCTCTCTCCTCACTGTAGCATTTGTTTTTGAGCATCTCCTTCTGAATCGCTTTAATCCTACCGTTGGTCTTTGTGATTTACCTCTGCTACACATTCGTGAATTGATGAAGAATCTTGGGGAGGTGGGGAAGGGTCCACGGATGCTGGTTTTGCATACCACGATACAGCCTGGTTGAACCAAGAGGGATTTTGTCGGGAAACTCCCACTGGAACAACCCGATCCCTCACCCCCTACCTCGAAGGCCATTGCGAGACTTCTCATTCATGGCCTCCCTTTCTTCACCAGGGGGATCAGGTGTTCTGGCACGTTCCCTCCCCTGAGTGCCCCCATAGTACTGCTCGCAGTAGACGGTCGAATGCCTTCTCCAAGTCGAGGAAGGCTAGGCAGCAGGGTCGGCGCTTTTCTCGATACTTCTCCATCACTGTCTTGCAACGAAGACGGCATCCATTGGCGACCTTTTGGGAATAAACCCGAACTGTTCCTGGGAGATCGGATCCAGCTGCTACAGCTTGGAGTCAACCAGTCGTTCGTACAACTTCGTTGTATGAGCAGTCAAGTTGATCCCGCGGCAGTTGGAGCAGTCATCGCGTCACCCTTTTGTTTGAAGATAGGGACGTTAGTACTTGTTCTCTAGGCATCCGACATCCCCTTCCACAGTTGTAGTGTTTAGGAAGCGGATGAGCCACACCTAATGCTCGAGCGCCTTCCAAGCCTCTATGGGGACTCCATGTGGGCCAATCGCCTTTCCAACTCATCTTCCCTAGTTCTCGACGAACCTCATTTTCTGTCCATAGTGAGATAGGACCAGCCGTCGCCTCTGCTAGCGAGCTGTCGCCTCTGCTCGCAAGCAGGGTCAACCCTGCGTTGCGCAGTTCGCAACGGCACGTCGAGAGATCCTCAAATCACGCTGTATGGGCGGAGACACAGACGGCTCGAGCATGCGAGTGTGAATGTTCGCGCGAGAGAACGTGTCTAATCGGGCGAAACTGCGCAACGTGGCGTTGAGAACTGCGCAACGTAGGGTTGACTCTGCTCGCAAGCTGTCGCCTCTGCTCGCGAGCTGTCGTTGTGAGGAGGCTCCTCGTTCAGAAGTCAACTGAAGTACTCTTCCCACCTCTCCTTGACATCGGCTGGCTTCCTCAGGATGACACCATTGCTGCCTTTAACACTCCTCACCACCCTGATGTCTTGGGTAGCACGAGCCTTAGCGAGCCTGAAAACGAACTTCTCTGCGTCTCTGCTTTCCAACTTCCCCTACAAGGCGTCCATTTCTCTGTTCTTCGCCCTGGCGACAGCTGCCTTGGCAGGTCACTTGCAGGCTTTGTAGACAGCAAGCTCCTCAGGGCTCCGTTACTCTGGCCAGTGTTTGCATACGTCCTTCTCTGCTTCACAACTTGCTGTACTTCCTCGAACCCACTATGTCTCCCCTGACTCCACCTCGCGTCTCGCTCAATACTACTTCCTTAGCACATCAAAGGATGCCCTCGGCCACGTTGCTCCATGCCTGCTGTATAGGCCCGTTAGGATCTGGGAGACCAACTTTCATCATACTTCCCTTGAGATCGCCCTTCTTCACTTGGTGCAACATCTACCACTGGAATCTCCGCTCGCTTTTAATCCTTGTCTTCTTGGGAAGATCTATGGCAATGTCTGCCATGAGAGGGGAGGGCTGTGGTGCGGAACCAGTTCTTAGCGAGAGAGCACCTTGATGTAATTCACAGCTCTTAGGGATGATCTACTTACGAACACAAGGTCGATTTCTGCTTGTATTCCTCCACTGCTGTAGGTCCTTCTGAGTCCCTCTCCGCGGAGAACGTACTGCACTTCCAGATCATGGGCTGTAGCCAGGTTCAGGATCTTCTCCTCTTCGGCGTTTCTCACTCATATTCCTCCACCTCCGTGCACCCTTTCCAGGCCTCTTCTGTCGCTGCAGAGCTGCCCACAACCTCGTTTATTTATCAATGCAGAAAGAGTACGCTTCAAAAAGCAATACTGTTTCCTGTTCGATAAATTTCACCAATATGATGGTGTTGTAAATCGGGACTTCTTAGCTAAAGTGCTTTTTTATGTCCAATTTACGTTGTTACCGTAATTCTTGCCCACTCTGTATACCCTAACATGAATCAAATGATTGAGAATTAGGGCCAGCTAGCGTCGAGAATTCTTCAGTAAGTGAAATCATACCATGCTATCTGATTTCGTTGCTCTGCTATTAGGCCGATGTCGTAGTTTGCGAATCGCTTCGCTAGCGAATCCCTCGATTCGCAAACTACGACATCGGCCTAATAGCAGGGCAACGAAATCAGGGAGCGACTACGGTAGATATCGTAAACCGCGCGGTTGTATGAGTGCCTAAGCTTGAATCATTTCATCCTTGTTTGGACAAGTGCGCGTGCCTCGTGAAATTGCGCTATAGCGTCTCTCCCAAATAATGACACTACCTTCAATGATCGCTCTGGTGAAAACATATTGCGTGCATTCAGCTGCAAATCCTATCTCGTTGATAAATTTTCTCTTTTCTTTATAAATTATTACTTTAATTCATGTTGGCGAAATAACATTGTGTGCTCTACTGACGTGCATAAATTAGGGGTTATTATGGTGTCACCAGTTTTGTGGAAACAGAAGTAGAACTTGGATAGCGGTACGGACATTTGGGAGATTACTTAGCTTTTTCAAGATTCTCTAGAACTTTTCTTCAAAGTTCTAGAAATTGAGAGGGGAATTCTGGCATGTCCGCCCCTCCCCCTATAATATTTTCGAGAAAACTGGATACAGTTTCATCTGGGAAGTGAGTAGGGTGGGATCTGACGATGAGGGTGAGTTGTGGGCAGGGAACTCGTTCATTGGCACGATTATGAAAATTTACATCCCATACCCTCTGGAGGGGGTCCCTTCCTCAATGGTACGCCGATAGTGCACCAAGCGAGTGCATCTGTAACTCTGAATCAGCATGCCCTTCTTTAACAGCATTTCTTCCACATGTCCAAAACGACCCCCTCTCACGACGAATGACACGTTTTCCTTCTACATCGGCCGACAAATAAAATATAAACAATTCAATCAAAAATGACCTCGTCTGACTGCATATGGTGGCGTAATTGTAAATTTATCTTGGACGTTTGAGGGTCGTTTCAGCCACATTTTCTCTACGGGCGACACAATGTGGTTGGGGCTGTTCCGTTTGCTCAAGGCCAACAAGAGAACGCAAAGTTATATCGAATAGTCGCTCGTCGCCTTGGTCAATCAATAATGCAGCGGAGTGGACAGATTACCTGGCGTATGAGGACCATATCAAAAGACCGAATAAAAAGAACCGTTTCATTTTTGCATGCGCACTGCATCATAACCCTTGACTAATACGCTACAGGCGGGTGTCGCTGTCCTTTTTGGATGAACGCTTCCGTGTGTGCAATATCTTGGTAACGCGCTTGTTGGCGCTTTTGTCGGACGTGTCTGCACCTTTCATTGATTTCTATTTCTCGAAGTCCTATCGCAGAAATAATTTTTTGTTTCTTTTTGAGCATCCATGTGATGTGATCAAAAGTTTGCTTGAGCGTATAGTGAGTGTGTTGTGAACGTACTACAATACGTGCGCTTTTCTCTGTTTATCGATTCGCTCCTTCGCAAACATTGCTCTCTTCGTCATTGGAATCAGTGGTCGGAACTCACATAAAATGCCGATTCTTAGGAACCGGAAACCACATGCTGCGGTCCACGTCTCAAATTTTTCGTGGACTTTTCCAATGTTCAAACTTGCTAAAGGCATCCAAAATCCTCTCATGTTCATGAGCATTGCAATGCATGCCCTGCATGTACCTAAGTATTGCGCATAACTGAATACGACCATTGAGTAGATTTCTTTTCTTAAGCAGAGGATGATGAAGGTCAACTTTTTGGTGTTGATCATTCCTTCATTAGGTTGCGCGCCATGCATTCAGCTTCCATTCCCAATCCTAGCAACATTTGAACGCGATATGGTCTACACATCTTGATGAATTTTATCGCTCACTTACAATTAGTGAATGGCGTCGTTTGCCGCAATATCTCTGACCGTCTAATTGTTGATATCATGGAATGTAAATTGTTGACTCTCTTAAAATGTTCATCAAACGTCTCTACATATTTTTTTTATTAATATACAGTAGCGTTCAGAAGTTTGGGACCTTTTTTGCTTTTGACTGGCGCGGTCAATAGCTAACGAAATTGTCCCGAATACGCATATTATATAGAAGATTATGTGTGGAATACGACGTACTACATCACTTCTGGTAATCGAAAATGCAATTGAAGGATAATGAACATCATTTTAGAACTTTTAAGTGAAGCCTACACTTTGTGAAGTCAATTAGATTGTTTGATGGGATTCTTCACTGGAATGTGGGTTTCATAATACGATACGACAGCTCTTTTTTGAGGTTCTGAACTCAGTTAGCCTTCTGATCTTGACTTGGTTTCATCACAGCAGCTTTTCTTCCTTGCTTTAGGGAGGCGGCCATGAGGAGCTAGGCCCGCATCGGATCAATGTTGTAATAGAAACCCCTATTTTTCAGCTACTTCTGACACTCGAAGAGAAGCAATGTATTCTACGAAGCATCCTTGTATCTAGCTCGGCCCACAGTTCTCTGTGTACTAAGAACTGTGGAAGCGCCGAATGGTCGGACACATTGTCACCCACCATACTTCCACCCTTTCTGGCTCCTAGAGTTTGATATAGAGATACCTGAAATGAGGCTTCCATCTGACAGAATTTGACAGAGCTCACAACATCATTTTCAGAAAAGTAGAAACATCAGTTGTCGCTGAGTACAAGTCCTCTCGCCTTTTGTTCAGATTAGCCGGTTATGTGCGGAAGCCGCTTGGGCCATCCTGCTCTTGAGCCCAACAATGGCTCCATTAGGCGTAGTAAGTTAGAGGAATCTTACGCGGAAAATTCTTGCACTCTTTCCTAACATGAATATGTCAGTTGTGATCACTGGAAGTAGCACACGAAGTTTCACGCATGAAGATTCGGTTTCTGAAGAGAAACAAACGTACAAAAACTACACGTTATGGACCATCGAAGGACCAGGAGGCAGAGCCAGGCGAGGCATGGAAAGAAGAAGGTGTTTGGCCGGCTACGTACCGGGCGACGCAATGAGAGAATCGGGTTAAAGCGCGCGATTTCGGAGAGTGGAGACAAATCGATCGATGGAATAGGATGGAGTAGAAGTGTAAGATGTGAATGCAACGAAGCAGAAGGCCAGAAAGAGCTTCTAGTGAATGCACTCCAAGAACCAAGTTTGAGCATCCCCGTCGCCAGCATTCGTGAAAGACGTCCGTGGTCAATTCGAACGCGTAGCAGCCTTTTCGAGTTTTCGAATTTCTAGTCAGAGCGAAAGCAATACTTCAGTTCTTTTCACTATTATCGTGGATAATGAGTCTCAAGCCAGTGATTTATGGCTGAAACAGAATCATGATTTTTCCGCGCAAGATTCCTTTAAACGTAACACGTGTACAAGTGGTGCAAAACGGATAGAGTGTGAAAGAATTATCGCTAAGGCCACGAGAAGCCCGAGTTCGCAGCGCCAGCGCTGCGCCTTTGGCAACGCGCAACCTGTCTTTTTCGGGCTGTTCTCCGTTATCATCACCCACGTCAGAACTGACATTAGCCTTGCGCTCTCGAAAGAAAGCCGACAGACATTTCCGTCCTGGGGTGCGAAGCCTGATACCGTCACAGTGCGTAATTGCAAAAAATTAAACTTGAACTCGTTGGCATTGGACCTTGTGTGGACAGGTGTGGTTCCTTGCTAGGTGAAGGCTGGTCCAGCGTTAGTAAATACCCTTTCCTAACCTTGTCCCCGTTGTCAACAAACATTTCACCTGAGACACTTTCAAAACTTCTCGACCGCCCACGATGGACATTTGAACAACGAGCTCAAGTGGGGTAAGTGGGGAGGCGGCTGCAGGATTTATTACACAATGATTATAGTGGAAGTGTGACAGGAACTATAAGGTACACCGACCTTCGCGACGTTCAGGGACGGCGCAATTCTCACGTGGTCCATCGGAATTTCGCCGTTTTCTACTGTCCTCTCCAAACGGAGAGAGAACATGCCGTCGAGAGGCCGCGCAGAGCTACTAAAGCCCGTTTAAGTAAAGGCTGAAGAGATGCCAACGCAACGGCTGCGCCTCACGTCGGATGAGGCGGCACCCCGGGGATTACCTCCCTATGCTCGCGCGCGTAAGCGGCGAGGCTGTGTTTGGCTTCGTCGCCCAAGCGGCGAGCCGAACACCGTCGCGGCGAGCCGAACGCTGCAACGTCGCTCCATTTTTGGGACGCTGCCCTGAACACTAGGGGTGGCGTGACCGGTCTCACACTAGTGCTGGCATTGTGCACTGGAAGGCCTGCAACCGCGCTCTGACGCAAACGTGGGTTACGGTATACATCCTATGTTCCTTAACTTATAATCTTGTGGTATTTACTGGAGGAGCGAGTTGACCAACAGTTCAACACATGTCGTAGAACAGTCCAAGAACGACTTTCTCTTGATCTTGGCATGGAACTTGATGTGTATGGTTTTCTTGTAGCTTGTACAAGCTTTCAGCACTTTTTTATTAGGCTTACCACCCGTGACTTGGCGCTATTCCTCGACCTCTGTACGTTCTGAGTTTCGCTGAGGTCAAGGAGAAGAGTTAGGTTGGCTTATTCACACTGAAGTCTACTTCTTCGGTGGTCGATCTTGCGCCTCGGCGACAAAGATCTAGGCAAGCCTCGTAGCCTTCTTGGATCAATCGATACCGTCTATGCAGTACCTCAATAGTCTAGAGAAATTGTATTCAGGATTAATTGGCCCATGAAAGGATCGTCCTAAATTGTTTTTCGACGTTTCAGGCTCTAACGAAGGCGAAGAAGCCGAGCGTAAGCCTTATTTAAAAGTGCTGAAGTCTTGGACAGGCTACAACAAAACCATATACATTTTCAACACTTTCCTGCTTTGGAACAAGATTTTTCAACCTTCCAAACTCCTTTGCTGTCTCCAAGCAATGCAATCATCGCAGTGGCACACCGGCTGTCCTCCATCCCCCCTCCCCTTCCCCCTCCTCCCGGCCCCCTCGAGTAAGGAATGAAATACGTAAGATGACTAGAGAAGCACTTAGCATTCGAAAGTATGTAAACCATCACGTAAGTAAAGGTAACTCAAAATCACTAATATAACATCTACGGAATCGTCGTAAGCGTCGTACTTACGGATTTGGCAGTATTTCTCTGTAACTTCAAAATACTTGATAGCTGTTTTCTGATGAAAGAATCACCAAAAGAATCACCACCTTTCTAACTCATTCGCTGGAATTATTTTGCATGCACATTCCATTAAGAAGCTTCCCCCCCCTCACCCGAACCCTTCTCTCCTCCCATGATTGATACAACTCTCTTTCGAACCTACCCTACATCTTACCCAGGGTCAACCCTACCGTTGATACTTCATAGCGATTTGTACCCCTCCCTTTGGGGTCCTTGATATGGCCTCCCGTGAACGTGTGTCCATGGAAACATTAACCTACATGTGGACTGGGAATAACCTGGGGCGGGAGTATTCCCCGTTCTCTCCGGTGCTTCTATGCCTTAATCAAATGAAATTTCAATGAAATTTACACCTGTCTCTTGCGAGGGTCATAACTTCCTTCACATTCGAGGTTGCGCGACAACTTCAGGGCTTCGAAAGACTGTGAATGATTGGTTTGACGAAGCTAGCAGTGCATTCGGATAACGCACCAACGTGTGTCCTAATAATGATAATCAGGAACGGCAAAAAATTCCTTTCCAACCTAATCCAAAAACGCCTAGCGCGTGCTCTAGGAGCTCAGCAGTGATGGGCAGATAATGAGCAGGCTTTCTAGCAGTTTCTCTGGTACTCGGTGCAATGTCATTACGGTGCACAACTTTAAACGGCTGCTCTTACCTACTTGTTTTTACTAAGCTCACCCAGCGCTCCCTTCTTCAATAGTCTAACAGCCAAAGCTAAACTGCTTCAAATTTTTGTTCTTTTCAGTGTCTATTTTGAGTATTTCGTGGAAATAACTCAAGTACCGCGTTCGTAACGTGAACGCTTTATGCTCCATGCAGTGCAAAGTATGCCTTCAAGTCGCATCGAGTCACTAGCATATAATCATGCCAATGAACGGTCAGCTGTCCCAGCAGTAACCCCATCCCGGCCTAATCAAATATTGCTACCACAGCAATGAGGGTCACCGCTGTTAGGAGGCCAGCCATTGCAAACATTGAGGCCCTTGCTAGGCTCTGTTCTGCGCAACCTCTGTGTAGTGCCAAGCTTCTCAGCTCAAGCTCACTTCATGCATGATTTCTTCAGTTATCACAGCCAGACATTCTTGTTCTTAAGATCGTGAGTTCTACATCCTAGTTCTAGTTGGATTTCTGTTGTTGGTTGTGTGAGCGCAGTATGAATTCCGTTATTTCACCTTAACTGCTCCCCTGGGAGGCAGGCTGCATCGAACGCTACCACAGTATGAAGTGCACCACAGTAAGGAATGATGGTTGGCTATTGCAGTTTGTATACCACAGGATTTATATTAGGTTGTCCTGAAAGTCTGCCCGATTTTTTTTCAAATCCGCATTTCTTCTTTAACCCAGCCAGCAAGTTGCAATCATATGCCCCATCGTCATCGTCAAAATACCTCCTTTCAGCAGGTGACTTGGGCATGCCGTTTGCGTAGAAGTACTAAGTATTCAAGACAAAAACTGGAGGAAGTCCGTTTCCGAGTAGTCCGGAACATAAAGCCCTCCCACGTTTAGCTGAATCAGCAGCAACAGATGCAGATGGTATTTTGTTGGGGCCGGATCGGCTGAACACGAATGGAGGGACAGAACATCCCATTAGGGGCTTGGAGACTTTTGCTGGTCAAAATTCCTTGACGATCGCTGCTCGGATGAAGTGATCTTTGTAATGTTTTCTACGCATAGTGTTGAAGATCCCATCTGCTCGCTCACATTATTGAACTACAACAGCAGTGAAGTTCCTTGGTAGGAGCTGTCGGCAAACGGATCGCTTGCGGCTTTACCAAGTCTGAAAGTTACCTATCAAGTTGCAGTGCTGGAGTGGACGTCGAAATCTCTGGTTCTACGCGTTTGAGCCAGTGGCGCCCGCGGTTATGGTTTACTTGAGAAACCCACTTCTTGCTGCCACCAACAAAGTAGTCGGGTCAAACAAGTACAGCCGGTAAATCAAGGTGTTCATGCAAAATCTGAAGGCTTCTGATAGCGATTGTCACCGAGATCACGAAATCCCCTTTTTAAATAATTTCTCTTCTTTTTGAAAAAGCTATTGAGGAATGGCTATTGTGCTATGATGACTGCAGTAAAGCTGTGTCTGTTAGTGTGCATTGCACCAGAGACTGTTTTCAGATAACTCCAGAAGAAACTCGTCGCTAGGTAGCAATCCAACCGACTTTGGGCTATTTTCTTGAGTTTCTGAACATCAGCAACCAAATGTTCGCCACATCGTGAAAGGCACTCTCAAGCCCCACTGCAAGACGTAAGGATCTTGCCGCACCGCTTCCATTGACGCGTTTTCTGGGTTTCAAAATCAAGTGTGGCCAAATATGTTCTCAGTCAAAGTCGATTTTTTCAGTCATAATAGCTGCGAGATACCACGGCAGAGACGCTCTCGAGAGATCATCGTCTGGGGCTCACATACGTTTCACAATGGATGCTCAAAAATTATCCCTAAAGATTTCACAACATACACATGAAAATGGGCAAAGACTTTCAGGACAACTTAATATAACAGGTGTTAGGGTTCGCTGCAACTTGCATCTTGAGGCTGTTGGCTGAGAATTTAACGCTCATAGTCCTAAACAAATTTTAACAAGAAGCTTCCTGAATTGGAACCTCTTGTTCAAATCTCGCGAGCGAAGATTAAGTGGTTTGAGTGGCCGTTTGAAATAAAGTTTGTATCTCTGGTGCGACCTCCGATCAGAGTCAACCCTGCGTTGCGCAGTTTTCAACGGCGACGTTGCGCAGTTTCGCCCGATTAGACACGTTCTCTCGCGCGAACATTCACACTCGCATGCTCGAGCCGCTGTGCGTACTCCTGCCCATACAGCGTGCGTTGAGGATCTCTGCGCAACACAGGCTTGACTCTGCCTCCGATGCTGATTACAGATCTATCTTCCTATCTACTGAATGACTTCATTACCAAACAGAGGTTTTTCGAAATGCGCTTTTTATAATCATCAATCCACGGCCGCAAGTGTCTCGATTAATTAACACTCAATTAACACATTGACCACAGTGGGAGCTGGGAGAGGGTTCAGATAACCTTATGCAATGCACAAAGTAAATATGAATTTAAAATACGAAGTCATGCAAAAATACGATCAAAATATTCGGTTGAATGATTCAAATTCGAGGTAGTCGAATCATTGCTGAAACTTGAGCGTGACTAATTTTAACTCGTCAGTCTAGCTACACGTCACATGAAGTGAGGAAGGGGAGGGGTCAACAGAAGAAGGTGTTCTATATACTACGCTCAAGACTAAAAGTCGAAGTTCGTAAATAACTGAGAAGTTTTAAAGTCCGGCAAATCATTGCTAAACTGAAGCATATCCAACAACCCTGGACCTCTGCGTTTATGACGCTCTTGTATGATCTATAGAATGGGTATTGAGAACTTAGGACGAAGTCGCTCAAGCACTAGTAAAAGCGACGATTGGGTGGAGCGCGTTACCGCGTCATAACGTCCCGCAAGGTGCAAAGGGACGCGTTACCGTGTCGCGCTGTCCTTAACGTGTTGTTAAAGACGCAGTCGACTTTACTTTGTTAGGCTCAAGTCTGAATTCTTGGGGATTGAGATTTTCCCATTTTTTTCATGATCATAACGTAACTTTGAAAATTTATCCTGTGTAATGAAAAAAAAACTAGTGTTACTGAAGAAATTGAGCACAGTTTCGTAACACTTGCTCTTTCCACTGGTGATTTTTCTGGTATTTTTTGTGCACATATATCATGGTAATGTCATTTCTTAGTGAAATTATTGCAAAAGTGTAGTCTCGAAACTGCTATATTGAAGCGCGCGGCAAACTTTCACGTACGTTAAGCTTTTTTTCACGCCAGATGAGTTTGTTTTTCTTGCTCGAAGTGTCTACGTGTAAAGATCAAGATTTCGGCTTAAAATCGAAAAAGTAAGCCAGCTATAATTCTTCGTCTGGGTAGATATGCAAAAGTGGGTTTATGGATAGGCTACCTAACCTAGGTTTTGGGAGACATCCACCTTTTCCTTGGCATCAGTTTCTAGGTTGACCGCGAGTGTGCGCTTTTCGATAATGTGCGTGACTCTGTTATTGCAAGGTCCAGTGGACATGGAAGGTTGTCGTAATTGGCCTTTGAAAACGCATCAGAGGAACACATTCTAATCCAAACTGTCACCCCGATGTACTTTCTCACTCTCGTATGCTAGGCCCTTTGCACATTCTTCGTTCGCGTAATTCTCAGCAAAGAGAAATCATTATCGTTGATCAGTTCTTACCAAATGCAACTTTCTTGTCTTTTTCTTCACTTATGTGTTTCTTCTCCTTCTTTATTTGAAGACACATTTCACGATTGGTTATGTCGTTGAATTGGGCTAGTTTGAGCTATGCACAAAGGAAAAGATGCGCCGTTCTTAATACTAGGAAGTTCATGGTGAGACACTATGGTTATGCTCGTTCTTTTACACGTTGTCGGAACTGTTTACCTAAACCCAACTATCTAAGGGGGGGAAGGGGGTGCCTGCGTCGGACCCTTCCTTTATAATTTCTTATTTGATCTATGGCCTCATCATCTAGCGTATTTTCGCTGTAGACTCATACATCACCCTGAGAAGAGAAGCAGAGAATTCAGAGGCGGATTCTACGATTAAAGTAGGCCATTGAAAATAAGGGTAGAGGTGGTCAGTGAAGCGGGATGAAGAAGAAACCATGGAAAACGGCCTGGGACTCGAGAATTGCGACCCCCTTGTGTCCGTTGACTTGCTCGTAGAGGAGACCATATTCGTGTCCCAATTAACGCTAACGCTCTCTCTGCTCTCTAATCACACACCGCACTTAGACCTGCGTTGAGATAGTTAGTAGGCGTTCCGGGCCAACTGTGTCAAAGGGAAGGCCATGCTAAATAGCCAGGGGCGAATCCTTCAATGCGAATTGCATGTTGGTCCGCACCTTCAGGGGGTCCGCCTGTGTCTTCACTGGGTACGCTTCCCCTTCCTAACCTCATACCTTATCATGAAATCCTCCTTCAAAAGGCGGTGGTTGCAATGGGATGAGAGCAAGTGCCAGATTATATAGAAAAAAATGGGGCGTTGGCGGATTGAAGCATCCTCGCAAACAATGCTCCCTGTATTGAACTTTCGGGATTTCGGTCTTCAAAAGGTTCTTGTTTAAACTTCTCCCAATAGTCACACCATGATTCCCATAATTTCTACAACGAATTACATTGAGGCTAGGAAATTTTTTGAGAACTCCGAATTCCCGTCACATGTTTGTTGATGTGGCTCACTTTTGCAGTTCCGATCAACCGGCCTGCATGCTGTATCGCTACTTGTTATGGCTGTTCATTGGTTTCGAGAAAATCTCTTCGTCCCTTCCGTGTCACGATTACCGCATAAGATCTTTAAGTCATTCTACACTGAAGATTAATCAGATAGACAATGGGCGTAGCGCAGGTCCCTTCAATCAACGGTGTACTGGCGCCTCACATTCACCGACACCGGCGCCTCAGCGTAGACTTTTTAACCCATTGCGGACCGCGTGCTGCACATGGGACCACGCGGAAATGATTGTAAAGTTCAATTTATCCAGCACTTTGCTAAATTACTTCTTCAATATAATTTTTCAGGTGCAGAATATATCATATACATATTTGCGTAGCGATTGAATTTTTTGATAAATTATCAGTGACTAGTAAACAAAATTAAAAAACCTGCGGAGGTGCACACATAACGGCGGTCCGCAATGGGTTAAAGGAATCTACCGCGGACCATGGACCAGTGGGCGGGACCGGAAATGGTTTTGTGATGAAATGCATGGTAGGTACGGATCCACGTTAATGGGAAGCTTTGAAGTGAATCCTGTCCACTTTCGTGCCTTCGTCATGTGGATCCGTACCTAACGTGCATTTCGCCACAAAAACTTCCGGTCCCGCCCACTGATCCATGGTCCGTGGAAAATTCCTTTAAGTTGAGGATGATCCACACACCAACCACTCTGTGATTGACAGTCGCAGTGCTCTTCCTGATCTATTGAGAAGAGATCTGGATGAAATATCATTCGTCAGAGCAGTCTGGCGATGAGGTGACAGTGCTGACCAGGAAGGTCGTTAAGGGTGTGCCAAGCTTTTTCAAGATGGTTTCGTGCATGACATACATTGC
Organism: Ostertagia ostertagi; assembly: GCA_036418205.1. Lineage (NCBI taxonomy): Eukaryota > Metazoa > Nematoda > Chromadorea > Rhabditida > Trichostrongylidae > Ostertagia > Ostertagia ostertagi. The sequence continues at coordinate 53,448 of MU868377.1, forward strand.
GTCCCATAATTATACGTCCATCTAAAAATTTCACAAAATCTCTTAAATACAGATGTTTCGAAAAAAGACTCCTGTGCGACAATGTTTCATATATAAATACGAAATTGCCTATGAACATCAATTTTCTATTTGAGATCACAGGAATTTTTTCCAATAATTCTCATGTAAAAGGCCACTCAGCCGACGTCCCAAAATTATACGTCTACCTCACGTTTATCGATTACTTTTCATATGTTCTACAAAACTTTTCCATTGTGGTCACACTTTACTTCTTAAAAGGGCAGCATTATAAAAACTGCTGTTGCATTTGGAAAAGGATTAGTTTGTCGCAAAACTGTGAACAACGCAATCGCGCCAGATTTGGACCAAACTCACACCAAGCTCAAGACGTTCTTCAGGGATCCAATATGATATGGAGTTCAAAAGAGCTTTAAAGCTCTCATTGCTTTTCGAAGGAAACCAAGGCCGTTTCACAAGAGAAACATCCACTTTTATCCAACGGTGCTCTGTCATCGAACCTTCTTCTGAACTCAATGCCTCAACGGACTTTTGTTCCATGCGTGTGAAGGAATACCATGATCATACTCGATTGGAAAATGTGAAAGGCATTCATTTGTGGCAAGGGATCGTGGCGAAAACTGGGCTGATTTTTGCATGAAGGTGCTGCCGAGCCTACTGAACTAGGATCCGTTCTTCCTTGCTATGCATTAGTGTTTGTCTGCCTTTCTGTTCACCATTTCCCTTCTTTTAGTAGTGTTTCACTGAGAAAAAAGCCATTAAGGGAAAGGTAAACGTGAGAAGAGAAACAAACAAATGCTAAAACATGTCGAGCAGAAGCGAACCTTACTTCAGTTGGTTCGGCTGCACCTTCATGCAAAAATGCCCCGTTTTCGCCACAATTCCTTGCCGTAAATGAACGCCTTACACATTTCCCAATCAAGAATGATCTTGGTATTCCTTCACACGCATGGAACAAAAGTCCGTTGAGGCAATGAGTTCAGAAGAAGACAGAGCACCATTGGATTAAAGTGGATGTTTCTCTTGTGAAACGGCCTTGGTTTCCTTCGAAAAGTAATGAGAGATCTTTAAAGCTCTTTTGAACTCCATGTAATGTAAAACCCCTGGAGAAGTTGTTAAGCTTAGCGTGAATTTGATCCAAATCTGGCGCGAATACGTTGTTCTACAATTTTTGCGACAACCTAACCCTTTTCAAACTCCAACAGCAATTTTTGTTATGCGGTCCCCTTGAAAGTTAAGTGTTACCACAATGGAAGTTTTGTGGAACAGAAGTGAAAAGTAATCGATAGACGTGAGGTGGACGTATACTTTTGGGACGTCGGCTGAGTGGCCTTTCACACGAGAATTATTGAAAAAATTCCTGTGATCTCAAATAGAAAATTGATGTTCATAGGCAATTCCGCATTTGTATATGTCACATTGTTACATTGAAGACTTCTTTCAAAACATTCATATTTGTGAGATTTTGGGAAATTCTTAGGTGGACGCCGCAAAGCGCCATGTTTTGTTTTTCCTTAACCCTTTGGCGACAATGGCACCCACCGGTGGATAAAAGGATAAAGGATAAAACATTTGCCGTTGATGAATCCCTTTCTGGGATGAGGAACGCATTCTACTTCCATTTGTACATTCGTAGTGGTGTTTTGAATGCTATGTGGCCTTTACAACGACTTGCGGGGGCCAGCCGATGTGCAAGTAAGTATACTTTTATCCTCTCAGACAAGTCTGCTACCAATTAACCGACCCCGGAGGGATGGAAGGCTTGGTTGGTCCGGGCGACTCACGACCCAGGATTTGATCCCCGGGCCGCTCGCGTGGTGAGCGTGCCACTTGCTACTACACCGCCCTAAGTAGGGGATGTCGCCCTAAAATTTTGCGCTTTACGCATTTAAAAGATTCTCAACATATCAGATGTTATAAGCAAACTTCGTTATGTCTATGTTTAGCATATTTTACAGAAGTGTTTAGTACTAGCTAATTTGTGTAAAATTCTTAGGATGTGGCACTTCGCTCGATGACATATTAACAATGTTTTACATAATTAAGCTTAAGGTGAATTAGTGGTCGACTTCTACTTCTTTTCATAATCTTGAGACACAAGGAGGAGCTTGAACTATTTCAAAAATCCTACGGTATAGCACATAAACTTCTGAAGTATTAAACCACCTTACTTTTGAATTCGAGTTCTCTTTCTAAATTTCCATTTCCAAAACCATCAATACATGATCATAAGGCTTAAGACTGCAGTCATATTTGTATATTGCCAGAGTTGAAATTTTGATAGAAAAACTGCTTTCGAGGACAGTTTTTGCCCCATGATGTGCAAGAGTTGGGCGCGCCAAAAAGAGGCGTGAACCCACGAGCATGCTAAGCCCAAATTCGCATTGTCGTCAAAGGGTTAACGGCTCCCTGCATACCAAAAAAGCCTGATAAAATGGTTCGGTCCTTGCGATGAGAAGCTTTTGCATTTCGAGTTGACATTTCAGAATTTGTGCAAAATGGAGTAAGCGTCAAGATTGGATATCATGTTCACAATTGAAATCACCAGCAACACTTACAAATATTTAGCTTTCGACCAAAAAACTGTCAATAGAGTTTGTCCGCAAACGGCACAAATGTGACGCCGAAGGCGTCGTATTGGCACAAGATGACGTCCGCGCCAAAAACGAATGTCATAATCATAATCAGGGCACTGGATAACCCTCATAACTAAATTTCATGGAAAATATGACCTTGCCCCAATTTCAAACATTCGGACCAGCCATTAGGCCTGACGTTGGATGATGTGGAGCCGGTCTTTTGTCATCTAAATCGTACTCTAGAAATGAGAGATCCTGATCTATAGTGAACTATGGCAGACACCCAAGGCGGTGATAGCCGAGGGACCAGGCACGATGGCTACGTCGCTAGGTTCTCCTCCCGTCAAATAGTGGCAGGTTGAATTTTCAGCCCTACCACAAGCTAGGCCTCTTCTCGTTCACTATTATAGAACAGCTTCGAAAAACGCAACGAAGTGTTATACGGTCCTATAGAGACAAACCTCGATTTCCGTGTTTATCACTAAAGGGTACCGCTAATCATCCGCTCCGAGCTCGCCTCCATGCCGTCCGGGAACATACCACGGGTTGTCCCTACGGCCGGTCCAGTTTTCCGAAGTCGAGTCAAAATCTCGATTTTCCCTAAAACTTCGGTGTTGGGGTAAGACCAGCCCCCTTATTACGATGATGGCATTTCTTTTTGGTGGCAGTGCTTTGGCGTAATCTTGGCGCCGCGACACGTTCCCACCAGTTATCAAAGAATAATCATTCGAATAGAGTTCTTTATGACTCTGATCATGAATATGGAGCCTAATATAGAGATAGTACCACTTGGAACTCACATTGAAGTGTAAGCCGAAATTGCAGGAAGCGCACGCCGTAAGGAGTCGTACCACAAATCCCGCCGGCGCCGTGTCAACTAGAGTCCAACGCGCTATTCATAAGGTCGTTGGGTTCACACACACGCCCTGCATCTGAATTCCCCGGAGCCATAACACTTTCTTCACCACAGCTTGGACAAGCGCATCATTTTGCTCAAGTTCGCGTTGCTCTGAATGCACGGTTAGCTGGAACACATTAACACGTTGACGACAGGCTGACGCGCATGCGCTTCAGGTCATTCGTTTCCATTGTGCTTGCGCTCCTTCTTTCCGAGTTTTTTGTATTCATTCTATGGATAATACATCAGCATAACTGTAAACCACAAGGTAACCAGGGTGGTCAAATGTCCCTTGATTTAGCAAAGGTTTTCTGAACGCCCAAAACTTTCACTGAAATTTTTTCCTAGTATTCCTTTCACTGTCGTAAACATTCACATGAGGATTGTAGAAGCAGTTAATTCAAAACTCTGAGTTCGAGATGTTTGTATTTGATGGAAGAATTTAGGTATGAATGCGTTTAACTTCCTTCTCAGCAAAAGTGATGTTTTTTGCTTCATCGTGGTTATAATGCTTTCTTCTGGACAAAAATCTTCTACTATTTATATAATTGACCTTTGTAATTGTTCTGTCTCGAAGTCTCATGTTGATCTAAATGTGTAATAAACAATGTGAGACCTCAAAATTTTAGTATATANATATATATNTNTNNA
>MU868377.1:57602-91453 GCA_036418205.1 Ostertagia ostertagi
TTGAGGTCTCACATTGTTTATTACACATTTAAATTGACCTTTGTGTTTTCACCCTTGCCGACATAATTCTATAAGATTCAATTTGTTGTACACTTAAAGAAAATAAGCGGAAGTAAGGTGAGCACGGCCAGCTCGCGAATCGCTCCTGTCCCACATGGTGCAAAATGCCAAAACACGCGATGTCGTCAACGTGTTAATATGACTTTAGTCAACGTTGTGGACGATATGCGCCACAATGAATCACTAAAAACGACAGTTCTCGCCCTTTTCTCGGCATTCAGGGAGCCGTTTATGAAAAACGAACCCGAACCTTTTGTGGTTCTTGCGCCTATATCTTGCAAAAACCGAGTTGAAAAAGCTTGGCACGCTCTGAGAGACTTCCTTGGTGGAGCATTTTCTAAGTCTTGTAAGGATCCGGAAGCGAAGAGTGTGAATCCACATGCTTTGGATCCGAATTAGATTCAAACACGATCTAACATCGTTATGTTCAAGCTGATGTATTGTAGTTCATTTTAGTGACCATCCATCTTGCTGCCAGTGAAGAGAGGTTTATTGTATAATACTAACAAATAGACAAGTGACGGTAGTCTTGCTGTAACGCTATGGGTGCTCTAACTGCTGTAGGTGAACCTCGTTTAAGTCAACCTTACTCGAATTTTTGGTGGTATACGAAGGAAGAGATTGAGCAGTAGAGACACGCGCATATGTCACAATCAACGCGTAATTCACTCGTCCATGGCTCGATAGCAACACCTCAGGAAGCACCCATTGTTGAGAAGGTCCGGGAAAATTTTGGGAATCTCGGGCTTAGAGTTGTTTCGTATCCTCCTTATAGCTCCCATTTGCACGAACGGTTGCCGATCTGCTTTCCTCCTCTGATGGTTAGTGGTGGAATTCAGAACTGTACCGCTCTTTTCTCACACCTTGCTATCCTCAATCTTCACTAATGTGCAATTCATAGTACACAGAAATTCGAAACACCCTTTCCCTAAATCCTTGACCATGATTGACCCTGGCGCACATTCTGTAATTTTATCCCTCCATGCAGCGTTTACTGTGAACCGTACCGTTTGCGCCAGCATTGTTCGGCGTGATCCTATGCAAAGTTTCATGGAAATACTCTCCAATACCATTTTATGAAGTACAACACCTTTTTTCAGAACGAATCGCGGCCAGCGTCGATAATGCACGCTTCAAACAGCGAGCCATCGTTGAATCTGGTGCCACAGAGTGCTCAAAGAGAAGATAATTTATGAATAATTGCCCGAAATTCTTGAACAGGACGCCTCCGCATGTTCGTGTTGCGTAATGGTTCGCCAGAGCCGGTGCTCAAATTAGCCGACGTGTGTTGATCGGTTAGATGAGCTCAAAAGGATAGAATCTCAGGTGGAAGTGGCCATTTTCAAAAAGACATTTGCTGCAAAATGGGTTGATGGCCTCAAGCTATCCCAGTGCTGGATAACAATTCTGCGAATGGAACCACAAATATTCTTTCCACACGTTTCAACGAAGCCGAATGTAGAATGATCAACCAGACTCCGCGCATTCTCGCTTTTCAGTCACGTGAGATGGGAACGATCTTACGGGCGTCACCTCCCCCTCCCCCCTTACCTCTACTCCCCCGCTCTCACATCGGGGGATTTTGTGTCGCAAAGGAAAGGAAACGTGGATAACACAACGTATTCAATAGTCAAAGCTCAGAGGCTATCTGGGAGTATCAGTATCAGTTTATTACTTCAATACACTCGTAGCTTCATTTGTGTTCGTAAACACGTAAAATATTCATTTACGTCAAAGATGAGCATAACCTTGTGAGCATTACCACATAGGGAAAGCAATCAAAGGATGAAGTGCTATGCATGGGCTCACCATTTGATGTAAAAAAGTGAATGCATAATTCAGCATGTTGTGCTCTCCTAGATGAGGTGGCGGAGGAGTAACCCAGTGTTGTTGCCCTTATTCCAAAACGCTAGGTACATACATTTTTTTTTAAATTTGTTTGTACATAAGGTTAAGAAAAAGCCGAGCATGCAAAATGCATGACATACAAAGTTAAGAGGCAGAGTATGTTGAGTTAAGTAAGTTGGGTTATGAAGTCAAGATAACAAGCCTGAGGCCGAAGTATGTAGGTCGGAAGCGGTAGCACATTATTAACACACTGGGGAGATCGCGTGCTTTGGCACTTTTGGCCATGTGGAACATGAGCGGTTTCGCAGGCATTGCCACATCCGTGGAATCCGAGTGAGAGCTATACAAAACATTCCGACACGGAGTCATTTTAGCAGTGTTCAGTGCGTTGAAATTACTCGTAGTACTAATAGTAGAGTCCAAACAGTGGAAAGTGAATGCAAAGGCCTGTCTCACGTGCCTAGAAATCTTGGAAAAATGCCTTGTAAAATTCCCACTGAATCAATGCATATTTGACCATACTGCGAACTATGTCGTTTATAGCGTGGATGTTAGGGTGTGATCATAGAACAAACGCAAACAACTCGGGGAAGGAGCGCGATAAAGTCTTCAATGTGTTAAAAACAAAACACGCACTCTACCGCTGGCCCAGTGGTGCTCACAAGGCAGTTAAATTTGAGCTCTTACGATATTATTGGGTTGTCTCATAATTCCTGTCGCATTGCTATTAAATTTCAAGTTTCTTCCGTCCAAGACGGTTTCATTGCGAAATACGTTAGTATGTTGAAGTATGCTTCAAGAGCCTTAACAGCATAGTTTCGGAAACGCAAGCCCTTAATGGGTTAGCCAACTAGGAATAAAAATAGGTCAGTGACTGTAATGAATGATTATGCTTTGAGATCCTCAAACAAACTCGGTTACAAGGAGGACAAAAAAGAAGAGCAGCGCTGTGTTTGACCCATGCTCTGCTACTGGTAGGGTACTGAGCTAGTGGTCTAATCACAACGGCAAACACGAAACGAGCTATGAACTTCAACCTCATACTGGGCTTGCGGTCATTTTTGATGAGCGCTCCTTGCACCCTAAATTGGGAGTCTCCGAACGTTGCTACAAGGGTATTGTAGCAGATACCTGGGCGCAGCCGATGCACCGGCCGCCATTAGTATGGTAGAGACTGCTGCAGAATGAAGTTTTGGTGGGAACCTTATGGTCTGGCCGACCATGAGCGTAAAGCAGCCTTAACCATCTGGAAAAAGTCCATTCTGGGACGGCACAGAGCCTTCCCTGATCGGTCATCAGCGAAAATGAGTCATAAGTCCACTGCGACAACAACATGCGGCACGTCTGATGGCTACCTCGCAGCCAGGAAGCAGCAGCTTAACCAAAGCTCGAACTCCATTTTCTGAGAATATCGCTCTCGTTTTGTTGGATTCGCTAGGTGACCTGGTTTGGGAACCACTTCAATGTGTGCAGACAAGCATTGCTAAAGTCATCGTGGAATACCCCTCTAGGCTGGCTTTGCAGGAATCGTCAGAAACGTCTCAGATTCTCTTTGCAGGAAATCATTTCGAAAAATTGCTCCATGTCCTGAACCTCCCTTGTAAGAACTTGCAGCGATGTGGTCTGAATATGTTAGAACGAATGTAACGTAATAATGGAGCATAAAGCGTTGTACACCCATTCTGTGAGGAACCAGCGCAATGGATTCTCTTGCAAATGTCCAATGGATTCACACAGGACTGAGAGGGCGCGCAACGCCCGTAGGGTTTCATTTTTGCGTAACAGTGCTTCAATTTGTTGCTGTCGATTAGTGATTGTCCTCGCAAGCAGCGATCACGACGGGAGCATGGTGTTGCGGTGATGACTTATTTGACCGTCATTGGTGAAAGTCATCTTGACCATCCCCTCCTACCCTTAGCGCTAATCAAAACCGCACCATTTCATCGTGAAAAGAAAAGATATTAAAAGGTGAAGATATGAAAAGCGCGCTGTGATTATGTCATTATAATTTAATTACGTTGTTTCAGTTCTTTTGGAACTTTGCGAATTGCATTACTTTCGCCGCACCTAATACATGATTGTGCATCCCGCTTTGTGAATTTCTAATTCTCTGTTGTTTTATTCTACGACATCTTCCAATGCCATTGTGAGCAACTGAGCGAGTGTTCCTTGTGTGAAACTTTCCGCTCAACGGCATTCTACTCGTGTCTCCTGCTTCGCTTGTGATTCATGCGCTATTCCCTACGGCGGAATTTCTGTCTCAACACTGCGCCTGTCGGTAACTGTAGTCAAATTGGCATCATCGCGTGATCGCACGTAATCTAAGTTTATCTAATGAAGTTTTTCTAGCACGAATCCGGCCTCCTATTTTTCACTCGTATTATACTGAAACTCTTCCGTTGCCGAGATGTTCAGATGTTAGCAATATGCACTAATATTTTGGGATTATTTCCAGTCAGGTGGTTCATCGCGTGAGGATCTGCTCTCTGAGCAAGCGCCTTCTCGTGCTACCGTGCGCGAAATTCCTGTGCTTCGAACCTCGTCTGCTGCTCCAACTTCTCTACTCGAGTACAAAATGCCTGGTACCAGAGCGTTCCATCATGGAGACATACAAGTGAGCACTTATTCTATTTCTTCTTCATCGGAAATTCTGTATCTCCATATTCCATGTTGTTTTTGTACAGAAGCACTGTTCATTTTTATGAAGTCGGCAAACATGCATTCATTCACTTCATTTAGGATGAGTACTATCGGAGGGAAGTTATGACGAGAACCATAATCACGAGAAGCACAGAAGCTTTATCACAGGCAGTGAGTTTTCTGTTCACAATTTTACGAGCTAGTCGAGTCATGTCAAAAGCTTACACATTTTGTATCAACATATGGCAAAACTATTACAATCCTAGAGTCTCAACGTTTTATTTTTTGTCTATACTTCGAGGGTGTTGCACCATTTTCGCTGTGAACTTGCTTAGAAAGGTAATTCGTGGCCCTGATCAAGAATGTGACATTCGTTTCTGACATCATCACTGCCCAACGCATATTTTTCGTTTTTCTTGGTTTTCTCAATTATACATAGCGCCTAATATTGAGCGGGTGGGGGGTGGTGGATGTGGGCTGCGAGGTGAATAAGCTGTTCTACACGATCTTGCTCGCCCTTTTGTGCCGGTTTTGACCAAAGACTCGAGTGAGACAATATTTATTAATCCACTATACTAACCCAATCATCCGAACATAGCTGTCGAATAAAAATAGAATTATACAGTGAATCTTTCGAATAAATACTTGCTGAAGAAGATCCTTTACACGCTGAATACTGTAGCCGGCGCAGCCCGCGATGCGGCGTCGGCCGTCGGTAGGATTCAAGGTTCGGTATTCGGTAGGAATCAATTCAACATAGCGCAGGCGAAAGACTTTCATAACTGTACTGCAAATCGTTCAGTAGAAGGAAAACATCTCGAGTTCAACCTCCCAAGGCTAATGCAAATGTATATGCCTAATATTATCGGATGACTTGAACTGTTCTCCTTCTTAAGGGAAAAGTTCGGAACACTGTGCACCTGAACGCTTGCCAGCAGGAACCTCGTGGGGGAGCGGGCTTAATTTTATGTCGCATCCATTTCTCCAGCAGAACGATTCGGACTAATATCAATGCTCTCGGGAAGGTAGGAACGTCAGTGAAAATTATTCGAGAAAGCAGTTTCTATCCTTCAACATGATACAGCGACGGCTCGTAAGGAGCGAAGCTCAAGATTTATGTTGCGCCAATGCTCTTGACTTTATATCGGGGTCTCACTGAAGAGCGCAATCCCGATACAAATCCAGCGAACCTTTGACTTCAACAGCGAAAGTTTCGTACCCACCACCACCACACTGAATCAGTCATTGAATATGCACCAACATTTTCGAGGAATTCTGCTTGCCGCCCATGCATACTGAAGCCGAGCTGTAATTCGTGCTAGAGTCGACCATGTCTGTTCGTTGTTTTTGAAATATATGCGTGGGTTTCATGGTGTATCAGTTCCACATGCTTTGGTTCCTGCGCAATAATTACTCTGTGGCCATATTTGTTGCGCACCTGTGTGAAGTCATGACTCGGGACCGCTTTAAGGTTGGAAATCTTTTGTATGAGCCCAATATTATTTACCATTTTTCCGAAGGCGAAAGTCTTACAGCTCACAAGCACTCATCTCTTGTTCTGCTCGTTTTTCTAATCTAGATTTTTGGGAGCCTTAACATAATTTTTTTTCCAATAATATTTGATTGTGTTGGCGTTACCGTGGAATCCTTTCAAACTCAACTAAAACGACCTCCGGTGTTGTTGCATTGTACTTATGATTGTTCATTTGCTGTGTTGTGTTTCTGTGCAAATAAGTTCTAAATTTCAGCCACCACTTGGACGTTCCTCACCAATAGAGGCATATATCACGAACCCTGACCCGAACATTCGAGAAGAGAGAACCATCGACTTCAAGATTAAATACCACCACGACGTTGAAGAGCAGGAGCGAAGAATTCGTGACCAGCAAGAAAAAAGAAGGAAGGAAGAGGAGGAGAGGCGGCGAAGAGATGAGGAAAGTCTTCGTGCTTGGGAAATGCGGGAATTGGAGGTATGAAGCTCTTGTCACGTAGTTGCTAGTTCCTGTCGTGTTTCCTGACCTTAATATATTTATATATATTCAGATGCTTGAACGAATAAGACTGGACCGAGAACGGAAGCGAAAAGACCTCGAAGATTCGGTTTTCGAACGAGAACGACTAGAGAAGGAGCGCATCGAAAGAGATCGCTTAGAACGTGAAAAGTTGGAGATGCAGAGACGTGCTGAGTGGGAAAGATCGGAGAACGAACGTAGGACTCTGGAAGAAGAAGAACTTGCTAGGAGAAGACAATTGGAGAATGAACGTCTGGAACGCGAAAAAGCTGAAGCCGAGAGACTGGAACGTTTGCGTCTCGAGAGGGAAAAGGAGCAGTTAGAACGTGAAAGATTCGAGCAGGAACGTAGAGAAAGGGAGCGCCTTGAATTGGAGAGAATCGAACGAGAACGTATAGAAAGGGAGAGAATTGAAATTGAGAGGATCGAAAGGATCAAGAGGGAGCGGATAGAGAGGGAACAACGGGAACGAGAAAAAGAAAGAGAAGAGAAAGAGAAACTTCAGCAGGAACGGGAGGAACTCGAGCGATTAGAGAGAGAACGAAGAGAGCTTGAGCTTCGAGAAAGGGAACTGCTCGAAATCCAGAGAAGAGAAGCTATTGAGCGAGAAAAACAAAGAATTGCTGACGAAGCGCGGGAAGCTCGCCGCCGAGAAGAAGAACGCCGAGAGGCTGACCTTCTGGACGATATACAAAGACGAGCCGAAGAGCGAGAGCGGCTGCGAAAAATGCAAGAAAGGGAAGAAAAGGAGCGGTTGGAGCGTATCCGAAGAGAACAGCAGCGAGTGGAGATAGAACGAGCAGAGGCCGAAAGGAGGGAGAAGGAGCGTCTTGAGGACGAGAGACGCGAAAGAGAGCTCTTAGAGGCTCAATTAAGGCAAAAGGAGCAACGCGAACGTGAACGTTTGGAGGATATCCAGAGGGAGACGAAGCTGCAGGAAGAAGAAATGCGAGAGAAAGCCCGTAGAGATGCAGAACGAAGAGCGGCTGCTGAAAGGGAAAGGAAGCGAAGAGAGCAAGAGGAAAAAGAAAGACTCACTGCTTACGATTTGGAAAGGGCTGCTGCGGCTCGCAAGCTACAACGTCAAGTTGATCTCGAAAGGGAAAGAGAAAGGGAAGAGTTGGATAGAAAAGCGTTAGAAATTGTTGAAATGGAGAGGAAGGCTAACGAGCGACGGGAGATCGAAAGGTATTCACCCATTCCTCACTAGTTGTTATGGTCGCTAAGCTAATCTTATTGTTTCGAGGCTTGAAGAAGAGCGCAGTCTAGCTGAACTGAGAGAGAAGGAAAGACGAAATCAGGAGGTCAGAGATCGGGAGAGAAGAGAAGCGGAGGAGCGTGCCGCAGCCCGGCAACGTGTGAGTGTCATAGCTATGTTCGTCCACATAGTCAAGTTCGCATTCAATCATAAGATAACAGACCGAAACAATTGAAAAATTTCTATTCTCACAGGAAGATAGGCGTTCGCGTGACAAGCTCGATCTAATAGTAAGAGAAAGAACAGAGAAGGAACGGTGAGTATTCTTTCAGTTTTTTATTCACTCCAAAAGATGGTGTTCTATTTTTGGCAGTTTTCCAACCAACTTCCAACATGCTCTTCAAATGTGTAGAAGAAAACCAAAAATACAGAACAAAATGTGACAAACGAATGCTGCATCGACAAAACAATTCAATCCAGAAAAAGACTGATGTGATCATTGAGCACCTTACTCAGTGTGATTCAGACATTGAGATACCATTTTCTTTGAATTTAGAGAACGAAGCTGGGATAGAAAACCTTCCACATCCATTTCTACCTACTTCGTTCTCGCTCGGAACGTGAAAAACTGAAAATTGGGGTTGCTGAAATACAAGCCTGTGTACCGCACCCCTAGTTCGAGACTGGACCAAACTCATAGAAACTTGTCTTTCTGAATCAACTTTTTCTTTATGTATCTTATAAACCATGATGATATCATTCATCTTTGACCTCAGTTGGGACGCTTCTGAACCAAGTAATTTGTTCCTTATCAACCTTCGAAGATTTGACTGTAGGCAATCCTGGTGCCCTAAGGTATAACTTTGTGGTAAAATTGCTCTATATTTTTTAGTCTGTTCAGAGAGGTTTTACCTTGAAGAAGAAAAATGCATGTGCCATAATTTGAAGTTTAGCGCTCTTATAAGTAGTCTGAATCATTAGATTTGATCGATTCAAAGAGCAAGTGGACCTTCTATTCTGCTTTAGTCACCACTTTGCAGATGCTCATCAACGCAATTTGGAGTCAATTTTCGTTTCGTTGAGCATCTAAAGAGCTTTCTAAATAAAACAGAACAATATTAGGTCACATGTATTGGCGTGAAAAAATTCTTAGTAGTATTGGTATGAAAAAATTTTGCTCTTCAGTTCGAGTTTTTCTCGACTGAATGGGCTGGTGAGTAGCGAGGCGTGCATTTCATAACTACTTCAGTTTGGTCGCTCGAGAGGGAAAAGCATGACTTAAATGAGGGCCAAAAATCTCACCGAACATTCCCCAACTGTGGTGCGGAATGGCTCCCACCAACTGGCCTAGTCACGAATTTTTTGTTCATGGATCCAACTTATTTTCAGGTTCGAAGCAGAAAAACGACGCTTGCTAGCTGAGAAAGAAGCACTGAGTAAAAAGCGTCAATACCTCACTTCAAGTGAAACTCTGGAGAAGTTGACAAGACCACCATATTTCTCTCAAGAAAATCTTTTGAATCTTGAGTTCTCAACCAAGGTCGAGCGGCAAGTGAGTTAACGAAAACCTGTTTCCGTAATATTTGCTGATCACCGTTGTTTTTGCAAGTTTTTATTGCACGAAAAGGCCACCTCTCGCTTCCCTAGGCCCCTGACTACTGCTTCCAGTAGTGGATGTACTTCCATGCTTGCACATACACTTACTTTATCGTAATATCTCGCTTCAAAGGAGGGATACCAAAATGGACGAAAATGAAGAAGAAGATGCGGCATTCAGAAAAAAAAAACATGGAGAAAGACCAAAATCACTTAAAAGAGCGCTGTTGCTCCCATTATTGATTTGGAGCAGTGATTGAGCTAATGACTAAGATAAAGGTTTGGGCCGTTAAAAAATATTGGCCCTACGCTCACATCATGCTTTGGTCGATTGGGAAATCCCAAGTACAAGTGGGCGGGCCCAGGAAAACTAGCAAAATTATTAAAATGACACACTCCATAGCAAATGCGAGTTGTCTCGTAGTTTTTGGCCTAATTTCAACACTTTGATTTCTTTAGAGTTTTATGTTTTCTAAAAAAAAAAAAAAAACAAAAAAACAAAAATATTCAACTATTACAACCCCAAAATCTCAAAATTTTAATTTTCACGCGAAACTTCGCCCATAGGGTTATTCGATCCCTGATCACGAAAATGACATTCATTTTTAACGTGGCGCCATCTGGCGCAATTGTCGCCACTTTGGCACCAGGGCTGTTTTTATCAAATTCGCTGTAAAACTTTGTTTACAGAGGTTATTTGGGTCCTGAATATGACATTTATTTTGGCGCCTGCGCCATTTGGCGCCCATTTTCGGCTCATTCTGCGCCTCTCACTAATTACTCGCGATCAGGACTGAGCCTTTGGGGAGAAGAGTGCTCCGAAGTGAGTGAATTACCCATCCTGTGATCTTATACGCTTCAACTTTTTGCCACGCGTTGCCTGTTTTACCTACCCAGGAGTCCTCCCTCCTCTAAGCTTAGTATGAGGTAATATGTACAAGTGGGCGGGCCCAGGAAAACGGAAAATCTGCGTTGAATACTGGAAATGCTGGAAACTATTTTTTCGTGGACAGGACCCCAAATAACCATAAGTTTAGAGCGAATCTCGTGATAATAGTACTGGCGCCATACTGGCGCCATTTGGCGCCAGATGGTGCCAACGCCAATGAATGTCATTTTCGTGATCAGGGCATCGAATCCCTTATGGGCGAAGTTTCGGCGAAAATTAAAATTTTGAGATTTTGGTAGTTGAATAGTGCCAAAACAATTGATCAAAAATATACACCATCATAATCACTGATATGCATTCATTTGCTGGGGAACGAATGGATGCATTCCTCCTAGAAGGAGTGAGGCTGTGAGAGAAAAAGCTCTTAGAGGTATTTGTGGTTGTATTTATTAACTTTTTTCTCCTTCGGGAACTATTCCATGGTAAAACTCGCGATGCTTTTCTGCATAAAGTGAAATGCTTCTCAAAGCGGGATCCCCGCGAACCCAACGAACCGGGCTCGAGCCTTGGTCGTGATGGTGGGTCCTGGCTGTATCGTAGCCTTCTGGCGTGCCGCGTTTTATCGTGGTAGACTCATGACTCATCTACGCTGGTGACCAACTAGGGATGTCTTGTCTATACGGTCGCAGAATGAAACTTCTGCAGATGGTCAGGCTTGCTTCGCGTTCATGATCAGTTGATGTATGATGAGCGTAGCTACGCCCAGATGTTTGCCATAGTTTCCTGCTAATAGCGTCCGAATCAGGGTCAACCGTCCGTTGAACAAAGTCCAACGAGGGGGTGGGGGTCGTATTTGGGGGGTGGAAAAGGGGTTGGGTCGTAATTCGCGAGGTAGCGTCAATGTTACAGTAAGGGAAGGGATGTTTTTTATGGAACGGATAGTGGGTTCTTGTAAACTGGGTTTTTGGGTTGGAGTGTGAGTGTGAAAATTTTGCCGTTTTATGTCCCATATACCCCCCCCCCCTCCCCGCTCGACGGAATTTTGGAAGGAAGAGTGGGCGGAGTTGGTACTGATCTCAGAATCAAATACTATAATTGCTCCCATGATCCCATGATGGCGATGGCAGGGAGGATGGTGGTGGAGGATGGCCGTGAGGAGTTGGCACTGGGGGGGGGGTCGTATCGAGGCCCTCCAGAGGGGGGAGGGGGTCGTAAAATTTTCGAAACTGGTCCAACGTGACGGTTGGCCTTGGTCCGAATGTACTTTCTCTTCGTTGCGCAAGGGGTCCCCATCGAAAGTGACTGGAGGTCTATGATGAGTGAACTTTGCTGCTTCTATCGGATTTGCCGACGCTATTGAGCCAATAGCTCCGTGCTAGATCAGAAGACTGGAGCAAACGTAGCGCTGATCTTGCCTAGCGTGCTCCTTGCAAGGTTCTTCTTGAAATTGTCGTAAGGCATAATCGCTGGGCTTGGTCTTTGATTAATTTGGATTTCTACTCAATTATCCCTCTGCGCATTTGAGCTTCTGAAACATCCTAGGTGAAGGTCCGAGAGTGAACATCCGCGCGCAAAGACAGCAGGCAAAGACGGCACGCACATGGCGAGTGTGAGTGTCCGCGCGAGAGATCGTGTCTGATCGGGCAGAGAATCCTCGACGTGTCGTTGAGGAATCCTCAAGTGATATTCACCCTGGTTCACAAGTTTGAAGGAGCGTTCCAGTGCAGAACGCCCAAGCGTATGGGCGTGACCATTCTGCTCTAGGCCTCTGAAGTTACGAGCTGTTGGCGATTCATTCCCAAGCCACTAATTTGCTTTTGTATGCTGTTTTGGGTGTGTTTGTGTAGAGGGAACATGTTGCTGTACTTGCGTACTACTCTTAATAAAAAGTCATGAAAACGTGTAATATCCGTGGAGGCTTCCAAGCAGATAGCAAAAAATCGGGTGGATAAAAACAGAGAATGCAAAAAACATAGAAAAGTGTGCGAATAACTTGCGGCTCTAGGCTATCAGGAAGAAGCTGACCTGTGTTCCATGACAAGTATTGTTTATTTGCAGCTGTCCTTATGAGAAGTTTACCTGATTCTATAAGTGATGGAATATGCGTTAATTTGTTAGCTGCTTGGAAGGTGAAGAAAGGAGGGGACGTTACCGTTTCTGACATTTTTTCCTTCATTAAGCGAATGCTGCCATGTCCTGTGATAGCACCTTTCAGAACTTGAACGATACAAAAAGCTCAGAACAAGTGCAATTCGAAAGCTCTTCTTTCACAAAAAACTCTGATGAGTTTCGGGATCAAGCCCTTCTTCACTCAACTGAAATACTATAGCACAATAGCAACACATGAAAACATTGGCAAAAACGTATGCATCCTACCAATATCGTTTTACAAGGGAAGGATACGAAGTCGAAGTGGCCATCCGTAATGAACTCAGAGATTAATTTTCGGACGCTGATCTCAAATCCGCTCTCCAAATCTGCGAAACGATTCTCTGAAAGAAGTTACGGGGTTGTTTCAAATGAGTATTCATAACAAGAGACGCCTTCAATGGGGAGCCGCCAGCGACGTCCTGGCCGAGTGGTAGTGGTGGCGCCTCATGCTGGTAAGACTATGGTTCGGTTCTTGGTGATGTCCTAAACTTTGCTCTTTATCAATTATGCCTGTTTTCAGCCCAAAAGAACTTTAGTGTGGAAATTAACACAATGTGCAAAAGCAGTCACTTGTTTGAGGAGGACAACTTGGGGACAGAAACATATTCAATGTAAACACCTATTGAATTTGATAGCGGGTATCTCTAACCGTTTATGCTACTCATAGTTCTCACCGGATATGACGTCATCTCTGGTGCAATGGCAACATCTCGACACCTGTAGAAATAATATTGATTCGAAAACTTCGTAAGAAAGCATTTCATGCTTTGAAGTAGCCCCAAACAAGTGACTCTTTGTACATGTTCTTTCATTTCCACACTAAAGCTTCTTTTGCTGGAAACAGCATAATGATAAAGCAAAAACCCGCACTTCACCAAGAACCGAACCATAGTCTTACCAGCATGAGGCGCCACCACTACCACTCGGCCAGGACGTCGCTGGCGGCTCCCCATTGAAGGCGTCTCTTGTTATGAATACTCATTTGAAACAACCCCGTAACTTCTTTCAGAGAATCGTTTCGCAGATTTGGAGAGCGGATTTGAGATCAGCGTCCGAAAATTAATCTCTGAGTTCATTACGGATGGCCACTTCGACTTCGTATCCTTCCCTTGTTAGTGGAGAGAAACGGGACCAAGACGAAGGGTTGATTCAAGAAAATGGGGCTGGAGCGCTTCGTGAGCGTTTCATGTGTGTTTAGGAAAACGATTAATCGTTTTATAGTCACGATAGTTTTCCTCCCACACGTAGCACTGCCCTATATCTCTATGAGGTTCATCGCCATCTTCATTTTCTCCGACTACGCAGGGCTCTTATGTGCTCATCCATTCTCTTGTAGAGTGGTCTTGCCGCTTTTCCAGTGTAAATTCTCCACACCCGAGACACTCTTCTTTATTCACTACACACCTCATCTGGCACACCTTCTGTTCCCCACATAACGTACAATTTGTTCTTTCGCACCAGTTTTCGTGTAAACGCGATTGCGAGATCACCGGTGTCATTGTTATGTCGCAAGATAGGGACATCTCTCTATGAGAAGCTGTGCTGCCAGATACCACGGCTTATACGACGGTCACTGCTGAGCATTACAAGCGAGTATTCAAGAATCTTGGAGAAGTTGCCGTAAGAATACTTGGTAAGAATACTACACTCCACTTTATACACTACTCATCTGGCACACCTTCTGTTATATATCGTACAATTTGTTCTTTTGCACCAGTTTTCGTGTAAAGGCGATGATGTAAAAAGGCGTACTAGTGAAGGTGGCGGTCGGACGATCATGTTGATTGGCAGTCCCGACCTTCTTACGACGCGGTCGATGTCTCTTGCGAGATTATCGGTGACCAATGGCAACATGAGAGGAGTGCCAGACGGTAATCGACACGGTTTCCAACTCCAATGTTGCCCTCTTTTGTATCCATTTTGAAGTAGTATTTCATCTACTTCAGTCGTCATCTCTTGAATATTCACAGAAGTCAGCTTGCATGATGTAGAGGTCATGTGGTGGACGACATTCAGTTTCGTGTGGAGGGGATGGCAACTTCGAGCATGTATTAGGATGTTGCGAGATGCCTTTTTTATACCACATTGTACTTGCTTGGCCGACCACTATTCTGACTTTCGAATTCAGAAATGGCAAGAAACCGTCTTGCGACCCTTCCGATGTTAGTTTTGACTGGTACGCTGAATCCAACTCAGTGAACATTTCTCGCAAAGCTGTTCTTGTTTTGCCGACGATGAAGATGTCATCGATGTATCGTCCGAAATAAAAAATCCCGATGACAAAGCAGTTCGTTCCATTCTATCCACGAACACAATCGCAAGTAACGGAGCCAACCTGCTTCCCATAGCGAATCCTCGTTCCTGCTTGTAGAATTGATTTTGGAAACGGAATGTATTCACTTCCACCACGGTTCTAACCATTAGGAGCTCTTCAATGAAATTCTTTTTCAATTTTTTTTCTCAAATTCGTTGATGCTGAGACCAAAAAGCTGGAGTTCTTGATGGTGTATACGCAGCAGACGCATGCAAGCCTATACAGCTTTTTGCGTGTCAAAGTTCGTTTACAACGCGACAACATCAAAACTTTGATAAACTAGTCGCGGTCTGTTGTTGAAGTTACACTCTCAATTTCTCCAGGAATTATGTTACATTCTTGAGGAGAGAAGAGACACGTTGAAGCAGTGGACATAGGAATTCGTTGTAAGAACCAGCCAATTCGGTTTGTTGCTCGCCACAGGATGCCACTATTGCCTTGTTTTGATGGACGTCTCGTCTACAATCTTACCGTTCTCGCTTCTTACCAACTTATGAGTTTTGACTAACTGTTGCTAAGTTGATATGCTTGTGTGTGTGCTTCGGCATTAATTGGGTCAAAATGTTTCTTTCAAGCTCTGCACCAAGTATTCTTACGGCAACTTCTCCAAGATTCTTGAATTATCGCTTGCAATGCTCAGCAGTGACCGTCGTGTAAGCTGTGGTATCTGGCAGCACAGCTTCGCATAGAGAGATGTCCCTATCTTGCGACTAACAATGACACCGATGATTTTGCAATTGCGTTTACACGAAAACTGGTGCGAAAAAACAAATTGTACGTTATGTGGGGAACAGAATGTGTGGCAGATGAGGTGTGTAGTGAATAAAGAAGAGTGTCTTGGGTGTGGAGAATTTACATTGGAGAAGTGGCAAGACCACTCTACAAGAGAATGCATGAGCACATAAGAGCCCTGCGTAGTCCTTAAAACTACGCAGAGAATCCAGTCTCAAAACACCGCACACTACGATACGACACGCACAAGAACCTCCCCCCAAAAAAAAACTTCGTGTTGTCATCCTCTACAGAAATGTGATTGACCCGGTCGAGCGAAAGATAAGGGAAGCATTGGAAATAAGTCAGTGTGCCCCGCCGATTAACAATAAGGAGGAAATGAAGATGGCGATGAACCTTATAGAGATATAAGGCAGTGCTACGTGCGAGAGGAAAACCGTCGTGACAATAAGACGACTAGTCGTTTTCCTCAACACACATGAAACGCTCATGTAGCGCTCCATCCCCATTTTCTTGAATCAACCCTTCGTCTTCGTCCCGTTCCTTTCCACTAGGACGATATTGGTAGGCTGCACATGTTATTGCCAATGTTTTCATGTGTTCTTTTACCTCCGTTCCTTACTAAAGAGCACGGGGGGAGGATATCGATGTCAGTTTGTTTTCCGTATAAGGGCACGTGCAAAACGGAAGGCAAACTACTTCTTTGGTAAAACCCCCTCCAATTAAATTGTTACATTCTTTGTAATAATTTGATTTACATTTACTTATTGTGCTATAGTATTTCAGTTGATAAGAAGAAGGGCTTAGGCCAGAAACGTCATTGGTAAGGTTTTCTGTGAAAGAAGAGCTTTCAAACTGCACTTATTCTAATCTGATATGTGAAGCTCAGGGGACCAACAATATTACCATGATTCAAAAACTTTACTTAGACTTAGTTCCTCCCGTGCTGGAGAGCACATCGGGCGACAAATTTTTTTCCACTGTTGCCGATCTTGTGCAATCATTTCTCCTTCATTCCTAGAAACATTCATGATCTTAAAATCATTCTCGAACGTACGTCTCCACGTGTTTCTGGGACGGCCTCTTCCTCTCTTGGCGCCTGGAGGTATCCAGTTCATGGCCACCCTTGGGATTCGTTGTGATGTCATGCGCAAAATATGGCCAGCCAGTCGAAGCCTACGCTGTGCCACAATGATTCAAAAAGCATGTATAAAAATAGGCAATCAACCAGAAATGCAATGGCGAGGTCCGTCAACAGGCCGTTGCAGTACTAGCCAGCGGCTGTGTCCAGACTGTGGGGTCCTCCAGCTCGGCGATATGGTCATCAACGAGCCAATGCGAGTGCTGCCCCACGATCGCTTAGTATGGTTATGTAGTAACCAGATATTGAGCACGTTATGAAGCGATAACCATGCAATCCTACAAGCTGCACGCGAGGTCAGGGCGGCCGGTGATAACTGCAGCGCCATCGCACACGAGAAGTGTAGTCGCATTACCGAGGGTACGACAACAGCGCACTGTAGCGGCCAAAATCGATCAACGAGCGTTTTCTTTTTTGAAGTGTTATCTGCTGAATCTGATTCGTCTCCAATCACTGAATCGTCTCCAAATTTGCATCAGCTATTTATTGTTTTCTAACCTATAAGAAAATATCAAACTTCAGCTCACGAGGAAAGGTCACCAGGCTGGTCAGGACATTTGCAATGAGGTGTATACCTACGCATTCGTCTTGAGACGATAAGCTAGGAACTGCTTCTCTTATCTGCTAAACGGTGCTCTGAACGTAGTTACGGAAGTTTTCCTCTCAACGCTGTACTTAAACGCAGTATATGAGCGCTATCATTGGAGTCGCCACTATAAGCCAAGTGGGAAGGCGCACGTCATGGTTGACGTTGCGTAAGTGGTAACGTTTCAGGCTTGTAGGCGAGAGGTCATGGGATCGGTCTCTCGTGGTGTTTGTTGTTTTACATTTTTGAAACCATGACCAGAAAAGCTTTTAGCGACAGTATTTTCTCAATTCCTGCATTTACCTTCCTGTGCAAGGAATTAGGGAGCACCTCTGCGCAGGTTGAAAACTATTTTCAATTGACTGGAAGCGACGCTCATAGCCCTCTGATAAGGTGTTTTTGCGGTAAATAGTATGATATTCGTGTTCAGGAGACCAAATTTCCCCTGGTTACAAGTTTCCAGCTGAATCTGAGATTTTGACCTACACTCGAGAAAGGGCGGTAAACATACAGTCAAACGAGAGGAGGTATGAATCGAAAACTAACTGGAAAAGCACCTTCCCTGGATTTTGATGCAGAGTCATGTAACTCATTTCCGTTATGCGGGAATGTGAGCCGTTAAACGTTTCTCTTTTCAAAATCCTGATTGGAAGAGCAATTTCCATGCAAAGAGTTCAACGATAGGTTGTTGATATGATGGTTAGCTCACCTCATTTTTTAGGGTTGGGTCAAAATCTCAGATTCGGTAGGAAACTAATCTCCAAGGGTAGTTTGATCTCCTGAACACGAATATCGCGCCTGTTTGCCGCAAAAAAGCCTGACAATTGTATTACGGGCACCATGTTCATACATGGACGACTACTGCCGAAACCTGCAAGGAACTGCTCGAAATTTTTTTGTACAGGGAGCTAACGGCAAAGTTGATAAATCACGAAGTTAGAAGCTTTCTATCTACATCTTCACGAAACACAAAAGAAACAGACTCTCCGAGGAGCCGTTCAAACGACCTCTTGCTCGCGAGTTCGGAGCACTGCCACTGCGCTTCCTTGCTTTATAACTATGTTCAGAGAATCGTTTAGCAGATAAGGAAGGCAATTCTGAGCTCAGCGCTTCGAGGCGACTTCAATGGTATACGACTCATTGCAGATGGATGGACCGGCCCGATGACCTTCCCTCGTCAGCCCGGAATTCAAAAAAGTTGCAGATCATTCGCATTTATTGAAAGCGGGCGAAAGGCGTTACGTAACCACTTAATTCAAATAAACTAACGTATAACGCAAAAGAACAATCAACTGATACATTATCTGGGCCCAAATATGAAATCAAGTAATGGACTCCCTCGCTAGTGAGGCATCTTCTTCCTGTTCTCTCAAAGCGGACCGGACTTTTGCTCATGCTCGTGACTTTGCAATTATTCCCGTAGTGAGTTTATGATGTTTGGCTCAGGGAAGTGGCCTGCTGAAGTACGTCATACTGCTGAAACCACTCGCGCATGTGAGAGGCACGATACTTTGAGTCTTTACTCGTCTGAAAGACCAAGTGAAAATCGTGCGACTGCCATATTTGCGGATACACAACACCTTCTAAAATCTAGCATCGTACCGTTTCCCTTTATAACTGCCTCAATCATGTGACGTGGTCCTTTTTTTCGTGGTAACCTTAAGTCTCCGCAGCGTTTCACAGTTGGCAGCCAACGATTCAGAACGCTCCACCCACGCCTCGGGGTGCTGTACATGACTTGTACACTTAACACCAAATATAGGTTTATTTTCTCTGGTATAGATGACATGGAACACTGCAAGAACCTCCATTGTGGGCGTGAGCGAAGGCACTTCAACTCCACTTTCTTCAGACCGTGCTCTTTTCACAGATCCAATAATAATGAATAAGTGATATATAGGTAGATCGTAGAATATTTTATGTAGTTGTAGAGTCGCACGACTCTGAATTTGTCTTCAGCTCAGAGCACTGTGCCTCTCACATGCATGAGGGTTTTACAGTATGAGTACTTTTAACGGGGTAGTAGGTCTCTCCTGAATCAATAATCACAAACCACTACGGGAGTAGCTGCAGGGTCTTTTTTTCAAAAAAAGCTATGAATATGAACAAAAACATGGTCCTATTTAAAAAAAGAGGGAAAAGACATCTCTAAAAACTGAGCTCATACAAAGGCTGACATTTTTTTCTCTGGATCAGAAACCCCTTAGTAAATAACTGATGGAAGTATGGAGACGTTCAATTGGTTTTAGGGGAGGAATCCTCGAAAAATGGCTTCCCAATTGATATTTGGCCACTTCTTTATGTCGTTCGTTACTTACGCGGCGTTCATACTGCGCTTTCTGCTCATTTATCGTACCATTACCTTTATTGAATACGTCAGCTTCCGGAAGGTAGATTGATGCTCACTGCAGTTTAATAAAAAATCTGATTCGTCGAAAATGCCTTTGTTCTCAGTCTCGAGCACCAAAATCGATTTCATGGCGCAGCCGTCTTACTGAGGACTGGAATAGATGGTAAATGGGAGTAGGACGTTTGATCAAGATTTCACACCTCCGTCTACTTCGCACCTTGCCTCGCACATATGCGGAATTGCCTGTGGGATGACCTCACTTGATTGCATGCGCTGCCTGATGACATTTCTCTGTCATTGTAAATGACATCAAAATTATTGAAAAAAGCTAGATTATTAGCCATTTCAATCAAGATGACAAAAACGGGAATTTACGTAACAGGCGTGAATCCATGGGTGCTTTCAATAAAATTCACATAAAACTTAAAGCACTGTGCGTTTGCGGACACCAAGGTATTCCCTTTTCACATGCATCATACGAAAAATGATGTAACATGAGTGAAAACAGCTTCGATGGAAGAAAGTGAGCTGAATGAATATGGGCTGTTCGGAAAGTTTTGTGATTTTTGACTTTTTTCTCACTTTGAATGCTCACTTATATATGACTTTCGAGAGTCTGCTAGGAAGCGCGTTCCTCGCTCCGCGTTAATCTACTATGTTACTTCAACCCTGAACAATTTTCCGTTTTGCGTTTTGCGAGGCGTTTGAAGTGTATAAACGCAGGAAGGAGTAGTGCTACTTTTGATTCAAGAGAGATGAATGAAATTCGGTTGGGAAAGTGCGGGAGCAAGTGGGGATGTCCAACTGAGCATTTGGATAACAATAACTGAGGGTACTCATCAAATCAAACGCATGAAACTATTCAGCAGGACTCTTCTAAATCAGTCGTTACTGAGATGGGCTTCCTAAATGTCCAGATGAGGATGAACGTTCAGAGAAGTAGACGAGTGGGTGCAGCCGACTCCTCTCCAACAGTTGTGCAGCCCCATCTCGCACTTCCAACTGTGCACAAGTTTACCTAACTGAACTACAACACTGAGCTGCGAACTTGCACGGTAGCCCTCTTGCCTACCAACATCACTTTTCCAGCCATTAGAATAGTATTTTCGAAGAGAAACATTGAAACCCAATATGATGACCAAATGATCTTCACCGACTTTTTCGCCTACAGAAGTCCGTTACTTTCAACATCATGATTTAATGAATACTCCTCTCGTAATTGAATATATAGGGATTTGGTTCGAAGATATTTTGTTTGAATCAAGATATGCGCTTTTGAATTTGACGGTCCAATCGGTGGAAACTTTCTGAATATCCCAATACATCGGCCAAAGATAAACTATTAGGAACCTATTTCAGCAACTAAATTTGTGTTTGGAATACTCTTTGCATAGATAGGTTGCTGTGTCACAAGTGTACACATCGTTCACCGCCTCCAGAAAAGCTAATTCATTGAATAACACCTCAAATCACCTCCTCTTATGACTTCAATGACTCATCAATAGTTCTTCCGTTAATAAAGTTGATTTGCTTTGAGTGGTTCGCTTGACAGAAAAGGGATATTGGGCAGCGCATGCAATTAAGTCAGGTCATTCCACAGGCAACTCTGCATATGTGTGAGGTAAGGTGCGAGGTAGACGGAGGTGTGAAATCTTGATCAAACGTCACATACCCGAATAGATCAGTAGTCAGCCCTTTGGCAGTTTCCGCGAGAAACCTCTTTGCTCGGGAGCCCTCGATGCACTTATTCATTCATCCTGAGCTTGCCTTCGGCTGCTTACTCAGAATGACGTCACCATGCCCATAATGGGCGATTTCTTCCTTTATCGCCAACCTGTTTCTTTGTTCTCAATGAAAGTTAAAAAGACTGCTAGTTTGTGAACCATATTCAGACCAGGGACCATCCCTTCCTTGGGATTGCTCACCCATTCCTGCACTTACATGTGCCCTCCATTTTAGGCCTTGTCTATCGCTACTGACATGACTATTCGGATCGACTGTTATAGTGAGATAGCTTCCCTCTAGAGCAATCTGATAAGATCTTCAAGACGTTGATAGAACTGCTTGTTCTTGTCGTTGGGATCTGCACACGTATAACGTTGTCCAGCAGCCCCATCGTGTCTGTCGTCGTAAGAAGTAGGATCTTCCAGAGATTACGCTAGCGCTATGTCCACTTCATTTCGTTTGGTGTCCTCTGCCTGCTTGGTCCCTCCATGTACGCTAAAGGCACAGGACTAGAATTTCGCCTGCTCTATCGGAACGGACACAGCTCCATGCAGACTTCCCATTTTCAGAGTCCCATATCGGGGTAGCTTCTGTGACATGGTCCATCACGTCATTAACGAAGTCGAGATAGGGTTACACAACACTTATTGTCGCTGACGTCCTGTAATAATCATTGATACTTGCGGTCTCGAACCTTTTTTCATTGAGGTGTATATCAGCAAGCTTGTCAACGTGAACCTGACGCTGGCAGCTTGATCTTTCTTGCAGAGCATAGTTTTATTTCTAGAAATGGAGCCTTTGTACCTCAACAAATTGTAATAATAGAAATGTAAAGGCAAAGCATTTCTGACTTGTTTTTTGTTGTCAACTGCTGTTTTTGGCCCCAGTGTGCCTTGGGAATGTTTCATAGGAATGCTGGGTTGTGAAAATAAAAATATGCAAGAAATATATAAATTTATAGATAAATTCCGTAAACATATAATAACAGGAAATACTGAAATTGTTAACAAAACATATCAGAAACTTGCTAACAGAGGATGTAGGTATGGAACTCCCGCAAAAATGACGAAAGATCACTAAACGAAACAACTAGCAATTCTGAAGACGTTATAAAAAAAGGATATAAACTGAGGAAATCAAAATTAAGGGAAGCATACTCTACTTGGAAAGGAAATCGTGTGCAGGCCACACATCATAAGAGACGACGGCTGAGAGAAAGTCGGCTTTTTTTTTCTTGGCCGTCATCTCTTATGGTGTGTGGTCTGCACTCGATTTTCTTCTCATCTTCCGAAGTCGAGGGTATATAATCATGGTAAATCAAAAATACATAATATACATTGAAATTCCCATAATGAATAAAAAACTCAAGTATATTTCATAATTTGCCCTTAGGCAAAAGAAGCAGTCATTGTAGAATTGTATACAAAAAACTGTACATTAATATCATTATAAATGAAATAGGTATTGAATATAACATCCTATAACTAAGTGTTAACAACACCAGTAGTATACTGGTATGCAAAACTTAAGGAGGTGAGTAACTCCCCACAATATCTCGCTGCTACCTAACCTAGGCGATCAAATTTGGCACATACATAGAAGTGAGTAATGCGGTAGAGTGCAGAGTTACTATCAGAAAGCGCAACATGACGACTAGAAAATACATTTTTCTTCAAATACCCTGTCTGAAGCGGTGGGTGGGTGAGGCTACTCCAACTCATGGTAGACATTCAAAAGAGAGGAGCTGGTTCTTCGTGAGATGTATAACGGGCTGGAAGGCACGCTCTGCCACGTGCACCAGTACTGGTCACAAGGTCTTAAGAGTTCTTGTAGAGCAGCGATCCATTCCTTGAAGACCGCGATCGACAATTGCTGGACATTTGTTGACGCATTGGGGTGCGCTACAATATCTTTCCAGAATGCACGTCACACGTGCTCCACAGGATTTGACTGAGGGAAGCGGGCTGGCTTACCAATTGCCGGAAATCCTCGCTTTCCGGCAGTTCACACCCAGGCTGCTCGATGTTGAACGTTGGTCTTGGGTGCATTACATGATCCTATTCTCGCCACATGCTGGTGAGTCTAACTAAAATCACTACTTACATCCAATTCAATCTTAACTGTGAAGAACACGCGATCAAACAAATCGGTAGTCCATCGCTAATGTCCCGGCACTTATCAAATGTTCTCGCCGATGCGCGGCCTTCGAAGGAACACCAGATACTGTTGGTCCGTCAGGGAGACCGTGCCCATACGGTCACTGTACCGCTCTTCAGCCTAGGATTACGTGCCTTACAATCCTAATGAATGTTTTTGCAACTGCTGCCGGTGACTGACGTATGTCAATCATTGCCTGTTGCAAAACGTAGCAATCACCTGCTGTTGCAGTTGATCGTGATCAACCACCTACTCTTTTAGTGGCAGCAGTGGCTGCAGTCCATATTGCTCCTTGCGCACAAAACAATGGTAGAAGCAATATCAAACTCCTAAACCACACTCGTTACAAGTCTTCCTTCTGTTTGTCGGGATTCTTCCTCGTCTGTAGTCACCCTCGTGTTGTCTATGAGACTTGCTGCAATCATGTACACCACTACATTCCACAGTAACTTCTCCTGCTTTGTACACTTCCTTTTGTCCTGTCCCATTAAACCCCTCGTTCTGCGTGACCACTCCATTTTGAGAATGAAGCGGGCCGCAAGCAAAATGAAGCCCCCTCTGATGACCATGACTGTGAGGCTTCTAGCATTATGCTTTCACATTCCATCCAATTCAACCGAATTGGTGATAAGTTATTTCTATTTATTCATCTCGTCCTTAAGTTTTGCACATCAGCGTATACACACATAAATCCAGTACAGCTCGAGTAATATGAATGTACCTATAATTTACGCGCGACCTAAATTACATAAATCGCCTATCAAATTCCGCTTTATAACTGGCGCTGAAAATAGTAACCCGCAACCTTAATCCATTAGACTAACAAAACTCCTTACTTCCATAGGAGTACATTTTCTCAATTATAACATTACTGTTGGGAGCAGAAACACTCAGTTCATGGGCTATGGGGCAATTAATATCATTAACACTAGCGAGCAACTCGAGAGCCCACACATGGGAAACATGAAACTTTTGCGGCTTTTAATCGATATGTTTTCCAACCTTACACATTTTTATATTATAAAAATTATTAGAGAAATATTGAAAATATTTCTAAACTAGCTGCAGAAAGTGCATTACACATAACGACCGGAGATCTATTTACACTAACAACATATTTTATATGAATTCCAGTCATTACACATTTACAGATATAGTCTACCCGTTCGATTGTCCTCAGAAAAACAGTTATTGTAAATTCTCCATGTCCACCTTTCTTGAAACCTGGGCATTTGTTCTTGAATAATATTGTTGCTTCTGTGCCAAACAGGTTTTAGATGGTGGAATATTTATTGGCCTAACGTTTTGACAAATTCTTCTTTTTCAAAGGCCTGTAAGCGTTCGAAACATTCAACACATTAGGTAACATTTAAATGTTCTGAAACGCTTTCAGGCCTTCGAAAATGACGAATTTGTCGAAACGTTAGGCTTATAAATATTCCACCATCCGAAACCTGTTTGGCACAGAAGCAACAATATTATTCAAGTTTTTGTAAATTTTCAGAGTTCTCTTTATACGAAAGATAGGAGTACTGCAGGGAAGCAATTTAGCCCTCTGCTAGCTGATCTCACGTTATCATACTTTTTTTAACGTCACTCACTTACCCATAGCAATACTAATTACTTACAATTTGAAGATTTTTGATATAGGGACCATATACTTATCATATACAATGTAGTTACGCAAGCTATCCTGAATAAACTAAACGCAATACACCACAAGATTTTGAAGTTGGAAAACACACATACTAAGGAAATAAATGCAAGTACTTGGAGTAAGAAGTTACGAAGAAGAAGTTATCATAGAACTGAGCAAAATACATAAAAATATGTATAAAACAAATTATTTCGATTTCGGCATTAAACGGTTTGCAAATTCACCAACAAGCATATTACACTGAACAGTTTATTCTGACATCCTGAGAATAGCTCGAACGTGTTCAAGAAAAAGAATTTCATACATAGGCTAAAATCATCCTAGAAACTATAAAGCGCTTCGTCTGTCGTCTGTCGTCTATCTGTGTGTCTGTCACGAAATTCCTTAGCTCCTCGGGATCCGCCTGGAGAGACCGGGTCAAGTGTGAAATGGGTGGACAAGGTCTCACGAAATCCAAAACACACATCAGCTAAGCGGAGACCCGCCCACAGAGGGCGTGGCGTGCGTCGAAATGAACTGCACCGACGACCATGGTTTCGATTTCAGTGACAAAACGACCTCGAAACTGAACCATAAAGTGAGTAAAGGTGTGCGTTGGTAAGTCACATCGAACTAGGGAGACCCACCCCCGGTGGGCGGGGCGTTCTCTAAAAAAGCAGTGTTTTATGAAAAATTTCATAACTCGGTTGGGAGAAAGCCTACAGAGCAGAAAACAATTTGCTGTAAGGGAGCAATGTCTAAGGTGTTTTCCGCATACATGACGTAGGCGGAGGCCCGCCCATTCTGGGCGGGGCGCGCTCTGAAGTGTACAGCACTTTCTACAAGTCCTCATAATTCGAGCAGGGGAAGTCTTGAAGAGCCGGGAAAAGGTGGATTGAAGTGGGTAGAGGAGTGAAGCCCAGCTGTCATCGGTGGGCGGGGCTTGACCAAAGTGGGCGGAGTTTGCTACGAAAATTCGTAACTAGGCTTCAAGAAGTCTCGGAGGCCCGAAAAAAGTTAGGTGGGGGTGGGTGGAGTATTGGAGCCCAGCTGTTACAGGTGGGCGGGGCTTGGCCGAAGTGGGCGGAGTTTGCGACGAAAACTCATAACTCGGCTCCAAGAAGTCCCAGAGGCACGGAAAAAGGTGGGTAGAGGTGGGTGGAGGAGTGGAGCTTAAATGCCCGGGGGCGGAGCATGTTCAAAGTGGGCGGAGTTATCACAAAAATTCATAACTCGATTCCAAGAAGCCAGGGAGACCGGGAAAATTGTGCATGGGGTGGTTGAAGTAGCAAAGCTAAAATATTATTGGTGGGCGGAGCAATTCCTAGGTGGGCGGAGCTACCCAGGAAAATTCATAACTTGGTTCCAAGAAGTCCTGGAGAACGGGAAAAAAGTGGATATAGGTCAGCAAAGAAATAGAAGTTAACTGCTACGGTTGGGTGTAGCGTGCGCTAATGTGGGCGGAGTTTGCGCCAAAATTGTAACTCGGCTCCAAGAAGTCTCGGAGGCAGGGAAAAGGTAGGTGGAGGTGGGTGGAGCATTGGAGCCCAGCTGTAACCGGTGGGCGGGGTCTGACCAAAGTGGGCGGAGTTTGCGACGAAAATTTAGAAGGCCCCAAGAAGTCCTAGAGATAGGGAAAACGGGGTTAGAGGTTGGCGGAAAAGAGATCAGCTGCTTCAAGAAGTCCCAGAGACCGGTGAAAAAGGGGTGGAGGTCGGCGAAAGGAAGGGGGCAAATGCTATTGGTGGCGGAGCACGCACCGAAGTAGGCAGAGTTTGCCACGAGAATTTACTGTCCGGAAGCAGTCTGGAGACCGGGAAAAAGAGAATAATGGTTGACGAAGAAAAGAGGTTGAAAGCCGTCGATGATCGAGCGGATAGAATTTAGCTGAGATTCAGATATTCGTGGTGTATCAAGCCAATTTGAAAATTCTGCGTCGCACCATCAAGATCTGTGTTACGCGCGCAAGGCGTGCGGCGCCAACTGGTATACTAAAAAGCAATTAAACGAATCATGGTATAACACAGATATCTTCATCGCCAATCTAATAAAATTGAAAATGTTTTTATAAAATACAAATATGAATTAAAAATGGACAATTTAATTGAGTTTTTCCGAATGATCCATGGAAAGGAAATGAATTTCGATCAATAGAAAATGATAAACAATACTAAAACAGATGCGCGTTGTAACACGAATGGACTATCACTTTGTTTCTGTGGTAATCCAGTGAGAAAGAAAATCGGTGAGTCCAATTTTTCTGTAACTTCATCAAATCGTGAATAAACTCGTTCACTCTTTATACGAAAACCTCCATTTTAGTTAATTAAACCCAACTATATTGCAGACATTTTGTTTTGTGGCAACTTAAGACACAAACAAACGGCTTTTTATAGCTTATGCAAACTTCAAACGTTTTCAAGTCAGTCAGGGTAATGTCGCTCACACTTCTTGTTCCTCTCTTCCCTTACTGGTGGGCACAGAAAGAAGATGCTTTTGTAAGTTTAGTCTCCGTCTCTAAAGGCACGTGCAACGGAGACTGAACTACTTCTTGAATCCCACCTCCTAAATAACATAATTCCAAAAAAGGATATGACACAGTTCACTATTACTAACGTCCAGCAACAACTTTGAGTGTAACAAACTGAATTATAGTTAACTGATAATTTTATTGTGAGTTCTGTTCACAACAGCATTCTTGTGTGAACCAACTTAGAATTAGGGTAGGAGGCGGTTTGCGCTTAGGTTTGTTACGTAGTCACTTGCTGTGAGCACTTCCAGGAGTGAATGGCAGCATCTTAGATCTACCTTGTCTCATCAAATCGCTCATCCGTGAATGATAAAAAGCGCTGTTACATTCACCACCATCGTAAGGAATACATAATGCATGTGCCTTTCAGGTAATCGAACGAGTTGATCGCAACGTGTGGACTGACGGCATTCGCATTCCTTCGCAACAAACAGTTTCGCAGTCACTTGATTCAACAAATGAGGAGAATGTTCGCGACAGAGTGTACAATACCAATGATCTTAATAGAAATGGCTCTGCACGGTATGCTTAGCTCTTTGTGGCCCCACAATTGATGTAAATTACGCTCACGCCCTTCATTCTCTTCTATTCTTCTTCTTTCTTCTTTTTTTTTCTCTCATTTAGTCCCATGGGAGGTCCGCACATACGAAGGGCTTTTTAGGGCGTGCCGCCTTTTCCAAAGCGATTTATTGCATAGTATCGAATCCTATGCTGACACTGGTTCATTTTTTCAGAATGGCACCCCGAGAGGGAGCTAAGGGATTTTTCATGGTTATTCGTTGTAACGTTTTTGCCTTTCGGATTCGCTTTCTTAGATTGGCACCGACTAGAACCAAATGTCAGATTCGTTATCATCGCAAAAGGTAACTTTGCGGAAGAGGTTTTGGAGAAACAGGCTTTGGAGTGGCCTAACAATTAGTATCGGGTGAAGAAGCCACTTGCTCCTGCTGACGAAAGACCTAGGGGCAAGGTCAACCTTTCGTTGGACAAAGTCCAAGGAGAGGGTCGTCTTCGGCTGACCAAAAGGGGGGTCGTATTCGATTGATCAAAAGGAGGGTCGTATTTGCAAAGGTCAACATCGCAATAAGTAGTTGAGAGGCATAGCTTGCTGGCAAAGTGCTTCTCTAACTAAAAACCACAAACGAATGCATAGCGCACCTCAAGACAGAAAAGTCTACTGTAGTAGTGTCCATATGTGACTCTTCACAAAAAGAAATATGATTATGTGGAGGAACAACGCCTCCAAGCTGAACCTATGTTAGTAGAAGAGTGACTACTTGGGTAGGTCAAAAAAAAGAAACCTATGCGATGTCACGGTATCACTATTCCCCATAAAATTGAGTCTGAAGGGAGTTGTGGGTGTTTGAGTGTTGAAAAACGTTTTCAGGAGAATCGCTGCAAAAATTCATGAAAAAAACGGTCCAACGGGACAATTTTTTGAACAGATTATTGTGGAAGTTTGTTCACTCTTTAGAAAGCTCTAATCTTCTGGTTTCTTTTAGGGGGGACAAGAATCGTAAAAAGTTCATCTGAAGGAAGTTACAACAATTCAAAGCCAAAAAACCAGCGCTCTGCCAAAAACCGGTTTGCGAATTTCCCAAAACGTCCAACTAGGCAATTTCCGAACCCATCAGTTTTGAAAAATGTTCAGGTATTCGTTAGAAAGCTCCAACCTCCAAGAATTGCAAAAGGTTGAATCGAAAGAAAGTAGTCTTTGAAAGGCGAAAAACTCGGTTGTGCACAAAAACGGCCCATTGGAGCGGTTCTTCTAAGAAATATAACTTTACAAAGTTGGAGCACTTTTTCTAAAGAAAACAATCTAGAGTTTTACAATTCACTTAGCACTTCTCACACTTTCTTATTTGAATAAAATTACAACCTTTCAATGTGCGCATTTCTGTCAATTTTTAATTATCTGTCCCATAACTGAAAGAGTTCTGAAGACACTGCAGAAACGTGATAGTTTTCTGATACTAGCAGTCTCGCAGATTACAAATCTGTTTGACGTTTTGAAAAATACTGAGGACGAACTGAGTTACACTCATTTGAAAATTAGAGCTCTGCCTCGGTCTATCCGCGCTAGGCTGAGGGGAAGATTGTGCGCGCCAGTGCAAACAATACCATCGCGCTCAATCTTGTTTAGCGCTCGAAGTAGTACGAAGTTGTACGCAAACACACATCACCACTAAGTGTATAGTAGATAATAAGTGTTTTGAGTGGGGAGGTTGTCGTATCAAGACTCGCTATAGAGAGGGGGGTCGTAAAATTTTCGAAAATGGTCCAATGTGACGGTTGACCCTGGCTAGAGGCGAGCGCGGCGCAAAGAACTAGTGGTCCTGCTGACCAATGATTCACACGATTTCAGCATCAATTCGTGATCCTTGGAACCAGCATAACCATCTGCACGAGCGTAGTAAGTGGAGCTTAGCTTAGTAAGTGAAGGGGACGGAAATTCACCCACGCGCTCCTTAATGGAGTGAAAGAATTGCGACCTTGTAACCATGACTGTCCTCTGCCAGCACTAGGAGGTTGAGTATCTGCCGCTATCTAGTCTTAATAAGGATAAAGGATAAAGCGTTTGCCGTTGATCAATCCAGATATATCGATGCGGGGCCAGCCGATGTAGAAGTCAGTGTTTTTATCCTCCCAGCCAAGTCTGGTCCCAATTAACCGACACCGAAGGGATGGAAGGCTTTTTTGGCCTGGGCGACTCACTACCCAGGATTTGATCCCAGGACCGCTCGCGTGGTGAGCATGCCACTTGCCACTACACCACTTCCGCCCATCTATCTAGTCTTAGAGGATTCTATCTGTTTGTGCAAGAAAGGGAAAAGGGTGAGGAAAACTACTAATGCACCTATGACTCCCCTTTTGCTCCCTCACTCCTCAACTCCCTGCTGGTGTGTCTGAGAACTTCCCGCTTGTGGGTAAAATATTGCTAGTATGATTTTATTCTAAATGTGCCTGATTTATTACTGATGGTTCCCGAAGAATTATAATGCACCTACGAATGCATAGTAATAAATAAATAAGTAAATAAATAATAAAACTCCCATCTGTCTGACTCTCTTATCCCTTTACATCTTTATTCTCCCCACTAGTTTTCTATTCTCAATTTGCCCACATTGAATCTCACCCGTTGTTCTACAGAACTCTTCACAGAATCAGAATCTCACTACATCTTCGTGCTCTCCTCCCTCACATTGAATCCGCCAATTCAACACACGAGTGTCGCAAATCAAAGTGCCCGTTTAGGACAAGCCGTTATCGTGCGAAAATGGAGAAAGCTCGACGAGAATTTATCGCAGGCAGTTCGGAATCAAGTGGTATGGTATAGCATGAAGATTACATGGTTTCAAAACATTGCTTTTTGAAATATTAATTACTTCACAAATGAGTGTAACTGGAAGTGTAGCTGAAGGCATCACCACGATGTCATCTTGTAATGTGTACTTATCGTCCTGCTACCTTCTATAGTTATCAACATGCATGACTCTGCCACTTAAACTCCCTCACTTGCGAACACTAAGATAGTCAGTTAGAGAGACTGAAAATGGGACACTAAAATAGACAAGCAAAGAAATATAGGGTGCGCCAAAATCATAGCGCGTGTGTACGGCATACATTCTGAAGCTGAGTTTGAACTTTTTTCTGTGCCGCTTTTCTTTTGTGTTGACGTTATACTACATATATTATTCGGTCGCCGGAATGTGTGTGATCACTACGATGTTCAAGCGATGCGATCGTTCCTTGTGGCGGAGAGATGAAGGTGACTCATTACAAATCAAGGCAGAGATGGTCATTGGTGCAGGGAAGAAATAGTAAGAGAGAATTCGAGTAATAGAACTCGTTCACCGTTCGTTGACCGCATCGATGCTATTTTCGTTACCGCTCCCTCTTCAACGCTAACGCTCCCTCTGCCAGTAGCGCCAGAGTCAGAAGGCTATAGATGGTCCTGCCGTGGCGCAGCGGCGCAGGAGTAGCCCTGCTGGCCTGGGACATATGAACTTCTCGCTTCGAAATGCACATCGTCCCACCCTTGGGGACCCCCTGCCTTTTAGCGAGGTATAGTTCCTCTTATTCTACCTCAGATCTTGTCGTAGAATCCTACTTAAGTTAAGAATTTTGCATGCAAAACTTACCAGAGATTTGGTATATAGGGTGAGCAAAAATCACGGTGACTAGGGGTTGCAGCTGTTTTATTGATTTCTAACACCATGAGGTTCTATTGTGTATTCTATGGATTTGTTTTGATAATTTAGTATTCCATATTTGATTTCGTCACATCAAACATATCAATTCTGGAAGGGAAGGTCCTTAAACTCCTCGAAACAATCACCAGTTTGCTCCGACGAACCTTTTGATTGTATTGCATCGCAGGACGAGACAAAACCTCTTCAAAACTTCCTTGGACTACCATCACGGATTTTAACCCATTGCGTACCGCGGCGTTTTTTGGGGCCGGCGCGTGTGGCCAGCTCCTATTTAGATCTCCGCCGCGTGCTGCGCGATCCATATAAAACATTCATTTATATTACTTGGGGTGATAGGAAAGTCCTTAGCCGATTTTTCGAAAGCTCCAGAACTTTCGCTTATTGATCGATACCTAGAATCTGCTACATTAGATTATCGCTGTCGATCATACTTCTCCGCAGTAGGTATCTTTAGCCGGGTTGCCTTTTTTAACGTTAATCGTGACGTTGACTCCACAAGAGCACTTTCGAGCGATCGTCTTCAATGAATGGCGCTGGCAGAGCAGTGGGAACCTTCAACATTATCACCATCGCACTGGGAAGGGACACCACTTCCATCATCAGTGTTAGGCTCCGGTTCGTATGATGTAAGCAAACCAGCCCTTTTGGCGCTTCGGCTGGGACCATATGCTGAAGAGGGGGAGGGGATGTAGTCTCCGACGGTGGACGGACCACTTCAACTCGGTCCTTAGAACCGCCACAATTTGGTGCTTACCTCAGAACTAAGCCTTCAAGAGAGGACGGGTCCGTCCCCTCTCCAAGGCTTAGTCCTGAGGTGAGCAAACCAGCCCTTCTGGCTGAGCTGCTGGACCAGCTGCACCACTTGCGTCAGTACTCTCCTATCGTACCAACCGAGTTGAAGTAAACCGTCGACCGCTGGGGACACCATCCCCTCCCCAACATTCAGCATAGGTCCCAGCCGAAACGCCAAAAGGGCTGGTTTTCTTACCTCGGTTCGTATGCTTCAAAAGGAGACACGGCTTCCGAAAGCAAGTCAATGTTGGGGAGCCCCCAAACAGGGGAAGACCTCACCTGTCGCGAAAGCGCACGTTACTGTCAAAGGTGGGCCCAATGGGCGGGGCCTCCGGGCAGGTGTATAAAAGGGCTCTGCCATGCCAGTCAGGCGGCGTCAGTGTCGGTCGTCAGTCAGCAGCTCTACGGTCTTCTTAGCCGTCCTCGCAGCAGCCCGCCATCTTCTGTCAAGCCATAGCTCCAAGCGCCCCGATGGCCCCGGACTGGACAACTAGGAACGTAATAGGAACGTACGATGTTCCCCTACGTGCATTATCGATTGATTGTGAATGTGTTGGAGGTAAAAGGTTTAGATTGTACGAGTTACATGACACGACACATATGTGCACACATTCATAGGCTAGGATTCATCACATCGTAGACATGGTGCAACTCGCTGCTACCAGCATCGGTGGTTCAATGGTAGAATGCTCGCCTGCCACGCGGGCGGCCCGGGTTCGTTTCCACGCGCACAGATGCACACAGTCATGGGAATTGATGCATCTAGCCTATGAATCGCGTGCACATCTGTGTCGTGTCATGTAACCTACGTACAATCTAAACCTTTTACCTCCAACAACATTCACAATCAATCGATAGATGCCCGTAGGGTACACATGTACGTTCCTATTAACGTTCCTAGTTGTCCAGTCCGGGGCTCAGCATCGGCGTTGGAAGCTATGCGTTGACAGAAGGATTGGCGGGCTGCTGCGGACGGCCTAGGAAGACGCGTAGAGCTGCTGACTGACGACCGACAACGACCGAACGGACGCCGCCTGACTGGCATTAGCGCAGAGCCCTTTTAATACACTCTGCCGGAGGCCCGCGCCCATGCGAGCCCAACCTTCTGACAGAACGGCGCGATTTGCGCGATCCACATCACCGTTCTTACTGCCGCGTCGCGAAGAGAGATCCGGAGTAGAACCCGCACGCTTGTTCAATATAGACTCAGGTGCCCGCATCCCACAGTCCTCAGTACTTTTTTTTTAGTTTACTGTCCTTCCCTTTCTTTCTTTGGTGCA